>KK117625.1:497991-513304 GCA_000611955.2 Stegodyphus mimosarum | reverse complement strand
TACTTAACACATTATTCAGCTCGTCAATATTATTCGCTTAATGCTTCCCAAATTTGTTAAGGTAACTATGAATTTTATTTAATAGCTTTAATTTCAGTCAAAGTATTCGTAAATAATGTTTGTTTTTCTTGCAAACTTTGAAATGGCAAATCTCAGCTCTGGTAAAAGACTTTTAATCAAAACAGTAAAATATAGTAAATAGTAGTAAGTACAGTTATAAGGTATTTCTCCCGCCTTCTTCGCATGCCTTCGTGGTGCAGTGGTCAACACGCTCCTAGCGTAACCGAGAGGTCCCTGGTTCGATTCCCTGTGAAGGCTCTGTTCATTTTTCATGTCTCCTGCTTCGAAATAGCCTAATGTCTCTACACTGGCGCCCGAACTAAAAAGGTGGTGGAGGATGATTCTCCACCATCGGCATTTGGCGAGTGAGTTCCCAAAACCTCAGTCGCCCTTTAGAAGAGTATATAAGGTAATTCTCCAGCCTTCTTCGCATGCCTTCGTGGTGTAGTGGTCAGCACGAGAGGTCCGTGGTTTGATTCCCGGCGAAGGCTTGCTCATTTTTTATGTCTCCTGCTTCGAAATAACCTAATGTCTCTACACAGTAACAGTCCTTACAGTGAAATATTTTCTAACAATGACCTTCAACGAAGTTTGAAAGGCATTTTAAATAGCCTCTTGATTTCTGAAATGATTTACAGAACAGAAGGTTATCGAGGTGTTTGAAAAAAATAGTAACCGTTAAGAGAAAAGATCCAAGAAATGCACTGGATGGAGTAGGTTTTATAACCCAATTCTCTCAATTGCTCTAGAGTAAGTAATTTATGAGCTATCTGGTCTTTTATTATTGTGCAAAAGAAATGTGGTGAGTTATTTTGCTGACTGACCCCAAAACAGTAACCATTAACTTCTTAAGATGCAAATACCGGTTAGAAACCAGTTTCGGCTGAGGCCTTTACTCAGACACTGTGGTGAATAGTGCCTGCTGTCACACAACATCCATTTTTCATCACATGTCACAAGTACATCGAGAAAAGGATTGCTTTTACTGTCTTAAAGCAGAGGTGAAAAAATTTCGAACTACCGGTTTTCTTGTTTTCGACTCAGTTTATGCGGTACTGAAACATTTTTGACTTTTTGCAAATGCAGATGTTAAGCGATGTTCATATTGAAAACATTCATACTACCTTATCATCGTGACTGTTCTCTCCACGACCAAACTTTCGGAGCCATTGTTGAGCTGTATGTTCGTTCACTTTCTTCACCAACTGCTCGAATTGCCTCTGTTGCATTGTAGGTTTTCCTTTAGTTAAAATTAACATATTATTCGAATTTTTGTTACCTTTCCTGAACTCCTCGAATTTTCCTTGCCAGGATGTAAATTTAGGGTTAAGTGAAATGAGTATTTAAACGGGTCAATCTCTGAGTTTAATGCGAGAGTGTTTTAGCTAGCCAGCTCACACGTTCTGATCTTGCTGTTACGCTTATACGCCTTTTGGCCATTTCGAATAATAGTCACGCCTGTTAGGTTTGTTGAATGAACCTAAATTTGCCATTCTTTGACTTGTTAATCCAGCACTATTCTTTTTAGACTTGAATTTCATTGTATAATAATGTTTAAGTTTCACCGCAAGTAGTCGGTGTTATTGTAAAGCACGAAGTACGTGCCTTTCTGTTAATAGTTGGAATTAATAAAGGGTTATTTTAAGCCTTCTTTTGTGCTGGGGTTACTTCACGCCTGCGCGAGAATTCTTCAGGTTCGTTAGTAGGATCTTAGTTTATGTGGCCAAAAATGGCTAGATCGTATAGTACTGTGTCCTAATTTAAAGGAGTGTAAGAGAACTATACGAGGATTTGCTTTTTATCTAGATTTCAATTCTGCAAAAATCCAACATAAGTCAAACAATTAAGATAGAAATACAAACCATAATTTAAGGGGACATATGACATAAAATTTTTCAAATTTTCGAATTTTCAATTTTGGGCTAGAAAAATAAAGTAGACTGAGATGATTGCAAAAATATATAATTTATGCATGTTTCGAAATTTTAAAAGGTCAAAATCTTTCATTAAAAATGTAAACAGGCACTGTCACGCCCACCAGTTTAAGGGACAGGTGTTTTAATGCCCGTTATCGTTTGAATATACAGATGTTTTAGCAGTTTTTTACTTCCTTGGTCAGAATATGATTCTTTTGAAAGGCATTTGGCAAAACCTTTTTAAATTGGCTTATTTACTAAGCTCTATAGTGTAGAATAGTCGATTTTCGTATTTACAACACGCTTTATTTATTTTGTGTTTCGCCATTCTTTTCGCTCTTTTCATTGAAATTCGTGCTTTCTGTGTTTATTTATGATTTTCTATTGCATTATGTTAGTGAATAAAGGTTTTAAATAGAAAATGCCGAGGAAAAAATCATTCGGGAAGAGAAAATATACCGGAAATAAACATACATATGTGAAAGATGTTACTCATGATGTAAATAGGTCTCCCCTAAATATGAGGGGCTACAATAAAGCCATATCAGCTGGTAAAAATATGTGCATAAACATTCTTTGTCAGAATCTGTCTTATTAGCTATTAAAAGTGTGTTCAGAACTCTGTCTGACAAAAAACTACTGTCAAAGTGCTCTCATGGAAGAACTCAAAACACCAATGAAAGTTTTAATAATTGCATCTGGATATGCACACCGAAAACTGTTTTTGTGAGTGTTATCACATTAAAATTAGGCTTGTTCGATGCAGTATTATGTCTTAATGATGGTGTATAAAGTCGCAGTAGAGTAATGGAGCTATTAGGAGTTCAACCAGGATTTTATATGGTAAAGTGTCTGCGAAAAATAGACTGTGTTAGAATTCGTGAGGCACAGCTCGCTTACCAAAAGCTTTCTAAAGTTGCCAGAAATAAAAATAAATTTATAAAGCAAAAGTAGCTTGATGTAGAAATGTCAGTTCAAGATGATTATGGTGCAGGAAAATATTAAAATGATATTTTTTATAACTTAATAGTGTTTAAATCGTTTTTTTCGTTTTTCTCAAAATGTTTTTTTTTTAACTTTCGGTGCACTTTTCTTGAAAACTATTCAACCTGGAAGGTTTAAATTTTCTACAGTTGTTTATCATTACTATTTCTTTGAAAATAAGAAGGATATAAAATTTAGGAGCAGTAGTATTGGATATATTAATAATTTTATACTAATTTTTTATGATTTTCAAAACATTTTACAAATTTATTTTTAATATTTTTTCTTTGTAAGTAAAATGTAAACTACTTCTTATTATTCTTAAATGATATGGTTTTAACTACCATGCAAGATTTGAAAATGATTGGTGCAGTATTGTTTAAGAAAAGTGTACCAAACTAGCACATTGTCACAAGAGATTCGTCAAAGGTAAGTGAAATTAAACAACTGGTTTCTAAAACCATTAGGTATTTAATATATATTTTGTGTGTTTTCTATAATCTACAATCTATTTATTTTAATTAAAAAAAGAATCAAGTGTATAAGATTACTTTCAGAAAAGTTATACCCTAATAACTTTCGTCTTGAAATAGTTGCATTTTGCCAGTCGACATGTCACATGTCTGTCCCCTTAAGCTTGGTATGAATCACAAAACCATCATCCCATAGAGGTGTGGGTATATAATCGCATCAAATTTGACAAACAGAAAAACATGCATGATTTTCTTACTAACCAGATGCATTTGTTATTTTGAACAAGAGGAACTTTACTTAATCCTCCTCGGAATGGAGATCTTCTTTATATATAACCAAAATTATTTTAAGTTTGATATATATAAAATTTTGATTAATTTTTCATTTTAAAATAATTTTTAAGTTTGAAAAGAATACTCTGAAATAAATTTTGAATTATTTGTGTTTTAGATTAAATTTCATCTAACCGATGTTCTGAAAGGTTTATTCAAATTTTATATTGAAAATGAAATTTTACTCTGACGTTTGAATAAATATGAAATATACTTGAAGTTTTGACTAAACTGATGACTATTTGTACATACTGTGCTGAAGATATTTGAGAAATTACTAAAGGATAATCGTTATATTTATAATTTGTATCTAATGTGCTTTGTCTTCTAATTTAAGAATGAAAAATAATTCGTCCTTAAATTTTAGATAGCATTATAAGATGATAATTCTTACGCATATCATAGCTAGAGTTTTTCATTCATTTATGAGCAAACCGTAGAAAAGTTGTTTTATATGCATTACTCGGTTGTCAAACCTAAAATAAAAATCGTTACTTTCATTACTATGTCTCCTTTTTTATGTAATTAAAACTGCTTTCATTTGTGCCAATAAACACTAAAATTAAAAATTCGAAAAGTATGTTTTTTCTTAAATTCCCTTTTTTATTAATGATTAGCATTATGCATCTCCATAAATATTTGTACTTTAATTTACCTTCTTTATAATTAATGTTTGTGTAAGCATCCAAAATTTTAAAATATCTGGAATTATGTTCGAACAGAAAAAATAACTCTTTAATGTAATATTTAAAAAAATAATTGGGAGGTATCCTTTATATACCTTACAGGTCACACACTGAATAGAAAAAGTTGCATAAAAAATCATACTGCAATTGTCAAAAAACTGGTCAAAAAACTGTTTTGCTACAATAATGCAAGATTTCGAATAGGGCAAGTAACAGCCTTTTAACTTTTTGTAAGAAGGCTAAAACGCATTCATTCCAACTGAAATAACAGCCAACCACTGCCCGAGTGGATACGATCGCTAAACACTGGTACTTCCAGTTCCGGCGAAGGTCTAGTAGAGGTACATTAAGAGTTAATATTCTAAAATAAAAATAGAAATCTTAAATTATATCTTATTTTAGTTAAAAATATTCGAAATAGATTATTTATCTAAACTACAAGTATCCATCTATTTATTTAAAGAAGTATTGGATTACTACAGGCATGATGTTAAGATGAAAGACGTTATCATGCCCAACTAGGTTGAATTGAAAGCTCCACATTTGGAATTTCACTAGATAATGCTTCCTTTTTCATGTATCCTTTCCAAAATGTTTAAATTCTAAACAACATAAAAATTTTGAAAGTCTTATTAATTACAAAAATTTAATCTTCTATCATCTCTTTTCTAAAACATTTACTTCACTTATTACACTAGTGATCTATCAAATAATCTATCAAGATAATAAATAGAGAGTATTTTTTACTATGCAAAATTATATTTTATAAATTATGTAGTCTACTATCAAGCTACAAACTTGATTACTTATTTTCAAGCTTAATTGGCAATACGAAGTGCTGTTTCAGATTATTATTAAAACAATTTCAAACATATATTGTGTCCTTCTAAATATCGATAACAAATTTCCAGTGAAGATTTAAATTGTCCAATGAAATAATTAAAACCTTGGGTATCGAAATAAACTATTTTCTATTTACAGTAAAAAACAGAGCAATGATCGGAGCCCGTAACGGAAACGGATTTAGTTGTGGGGGAAGAAGGGTGAGGAAGAACCCCTCCTAAGTTGCCACTTTCCATCCGAACACACAATCTTCTCCCTCTGCTTATACCTTCCTCCTCACCTCCACAACCCGAGATCTAGCGACAAAGCAAATAAAGGCGAAACTTTTTCTTCGCGCGAATAAATAAAGTATGGATTCTTTGTCCACTCTTCTCCATTGGAATTTCTGCTCTCTTCGTGATTTTTTTCTCTACATGTCTAGGCAAATATTCCACATGCCTATCATTGACTACGGATGTTAGATTGCCCCGTGTGAGGTAAGAATTGTTCAATGGAGCCAACCACCGCTCATAAAATTCTCCGAATTTGGTAAGCATATTCTTATTTAAATACAGTAATTTCGCTCAGAAAGACTATTCGCAAAACTGATTTTTCGCTGATGGGTACGTAAAATCAGCAAATACAGAGGCTGTTCGTACACGTTTTAGACGATTTTGTTGTAAAAACATGTTCTGCTTGGAATTTTTTTCAACTACAACTATATTTTTGAAAATATAAATTATCGTCTGCTACTTAACAGTTTTGTTTTCATGCAAAATGTTGCTTTTAAAGAAGCAATGGATGGAAGTCTATGTTTGTGTTCTTTCGGAAGAAAATTATTCCCACCTAGTTATTAAAAAATGTTGTCAAAGCCACGGTTTTTCGATATCTAAAGGTACGATAGGTAATGTTGTCGACAACAACGGAAAAAAACATCAAAATTTCGCTTTAAGTGGAAAACTTGTTCCAAATACGTATCCAAGGAAACACAGAATGTTTTAGATGTTGCAAAAGTAAGAACTTTAATATTAACAGAAAATCCGCCAAGTCAAAGGGCAGTTACAAAAATCGTTAAAATGCTCGTTATCAACTGTAGACGAAGTGATTAATGTTATCTGAATCTTAAAAAGGCGAAAAAATTTTATGTGCATCTTCTTTCTCCACGACGTGTAGCGGACGCAGAACGAGCTGCAGAATTCTTTATCAGAAACATTGATCCGGACAAAAATGGAAAATGTTGTCACAATAGACGAACCTTGGGTGTACTTAAATCAGCGATTCTCAAACTGTGGAGGGCGGGATAACCCTACGTGAGAAGCGCGAGCATGTCGAAAGGTTGAAAATAAAAGATTACCTAAAATATTATTAATTTACTAAAAGGAAGCGAAACAGGATATATTCTGACATAATAAAAAATAAAATGCACGTTTACACTGATATAATATGTTTATAAATGTATCAGTAGTTCAAAATGTATTTGATAATTAATTTAACAATACTAAATTAAGAACAAGTTTAATAATTACTAGTGACTCCCAATGGCTTGTCTTGCAGAGCAAAGATTTTTAAAGGAATCTTTAATATTTGGAACTGATACTCCAAGTTCCTTTTCTATGTTTAGTCGAGATTTATATTTTGTCTTCAAAGCAGCCACCGCAGAAAATCTGGTTTCACAAAGGAAGGATGCTGGAAATGGTAATACTATACGGAATGCTTTTGTTTTCAGTGCAGAAAATTCATCATCCACCCCTGCCCAAAATTCAAAGAGTGATTTATTACTAAATGGCCTTTGGATTTCGACACTTGGCGTGATACCTATAAAGATTTCTTCCTCGGAAATTGGGAGAATTCTGGAATATTTTGAAATGGATAAAATCGTTTAAGTTTATTAGATTTCATATTGTCTGCGGCCAATATTTTTGAACAAATAACACACAGGGGACTTTCTTCTTCATTTAATTCAATACTGGTAAACCCAGAAATTAAGCATTACTGAGAATATTTTCTTGATTTAATTTTCGGAACCAAGCTCATCTGCGCTCTTGTTGGTGCTTTATTATCGTCTAATGTTCGCTTACGACTTAAAAATTTATCCATGATTCTGTTTAAATCTATAACTGGAATAGAACGAGATGCAGTATTTATACACGTTTTGCGCAGACGTCCACGAAAATGCCGGATGTGATGGATATAAGATAAAGAACAACAGACACTAGAACAATTTTTCTAATGATATTATACTTTATAATTAAGGTCGTATTGTAGCTTTAGCGTCAAAGTGCATTATCATTGCGTCAAAGTGCATTGTTATTGTATGGATGCGCAATGAAAATTATGATTGAAAAGGGGGTCGCAAACATTGAAAGTTTGAGAAGCACTGACTTCAATGACTACAATAAAAAGAGATCCATTTATTACCATCAAAGAGGAAAAATGTCTTAAAACATGATTCAAGGAATCTAAAGAAAGTTTTCCTAAGGGATTGATGATTGTTGACGGTTTTTTATATAACGGGACTAAAAATAAGAAGAGTTGTGAAAAATGTCAAGATCAACTCCACATATTATCAAAAACATATTTTATATCCAGTTTTCAAATATGAAACAGCTTTACACACAGTGAAGTCAATTGAAACTTCATCAAGGCAAAGCAAGCAGCATCAGGTCAAAATCTACTCTTAACTTCCTGGAAAAAATTAAACAAGAAATGGGTATCAAGGCCATAATCTTCATTCATAACCTACTAAATCTCCTGATACTTCACCAATGTATTTTTGTGCTTTTGGACTTTTAAAAGGCCGGTTGTCTTAACGTCGAACTACAACCTCTTTGGACTTTGGAAAGCTGTTCCAGAGCAATGGGATAAAATGCCTTTTCCGATACTGCAAAAAGGCTTTATTGTCTTATGAAATTACGACGTATAAAGATAGTCAAGAATAAAGGTTACCAAACAGAATTTTAAAACATGAAAAATTTAAGTAAAATATTTCTGTAATTACAATGAAAATTTTCTAATACGTATGCGAACGGCCTCTGTAAAGATAAAAATGAAAACATCCTGTTTCGCTTATTAACTAAAACCATTTCCAAATTTGCTTTGCAACGACACTGCTACTGAACAGGAATAACAATAACCATCATATATAAGCTTAGTGATCCTCTTACATGGAAGTTGCTTTAGTTAAAATAATTATTGTTGTATGCTTAGTTTTGTATATTTTGTACCCGAGTGAAATACAGAAATGCATCCATAAATTGTTAGCCCAGTTTATATGCTTCTATTAGTCTTTCTTAAAATTGAACAACCTGATGTTAGGTTAAGAGGCAGGTAGTGACATATCTACAATCCGGGAATGATTCAGACTTTGTTTCTTAAGATTGGCACTCGAATCCACGGTCTTGATGCAGCAACCCTTTGGTATAAATCTTTTAATCCCGTGTTTTGATTGGGTGCCCTTTCCATACTCTTTTCCTTGCGATTGTGAGTGAACGTGTGAAATCTTATTAGTGCTTACTTAAATATTATATGGATTAGAACTATTACTGGATTCGCTTTCGATTTGGATTCTATAGACGAAATATGCAATAAGGAATTATCTATGGTTGCAACTCACCAGCGGCCAACAATAAACACTGAACGGTGACAGTTCGAGCTAAATCGAGACTTGATGCATGAGCTGGTTGTCTGGGAAACATTTTGGCTTAGAAAGTTTCATAGGCAGATAGCCCTCGTGCGTTCTGCTGCAACCCATTCAAATAACCCAACTCAACCTCACTACGGAATATGCTGGCAGTTCCTTAATCAACTACTTACACTAACTATGTACACTGCGAAAAAAAAGACGGTTCTATACGGCCGATTGACGAAATTCAAGTCTCGAACGGGTATATATTGGATTTACATATAGCATTGTTCCAATATAGGCATTTTGACGCAAAATCAGACTTCTCCTGAAAAGACATGGCAAATTTTTTACATATTTTGATTCTACGACTTAAATTATGCCAAACTGCCAAGTTTTCCAAAAAATCGCACAGATAGTTTTTTTTTTAATTAGCTCTCAAAATTTTAGCACTTCAGTGTTGATTGAATTTGATGTATATTTGTTAGTATCTCTGTTTTATTAAACGTTTTTGATTCTTCCTTTCACATTTCGAAATTTAGGTTCATTCCAAATAAAATTCGCTCATTTTTTAGGATTTATTTTTTAAATTCGTATTTTTAAATAATTTTTATAAATTTTTCGAAAAAAAAATGAGTTATAACCTATAAAAGTTTTAACATCATCTTAAAGTTGTATTTCTAGGCACACCTGGAAAAAATTAAAGTTTTTTTTTATTCAACATTTCCTAAGATATACGATAATTCACATATTGGCGCGTTTTGAAATTTGGCACAGCTTTTTATAAGCGATAATAAAGCTGATTATGGTTTACGCACTTTGTTAAAATTATTTGAAAGTATGAAAGATAACTTTTTTCCGTTTGTGTACAATGAAAAAAAGGAAAGGAAAATAGGTTGTTATAAATTAAGAAATTCGCCAATTAATTATTTTTGGCGCAAACTGAAATAAAATGCGCCAGATAAATTTTTAAATTTCTCCGTTAATTTCTCATAAAAAATTACAAAATTTAATATCCAGGCATAATTTGAAGAGTAGAATCAAAATAGGGAAAAAACGTGGTATGCTATTTCGAAAAAAGTCCGACTTTGTGGCAAAATACCTATATTAGATTAATGCTATATATAAATCTAATATATATCCTAAGTAGCGCTTTCGAGACGTGGAAAATGCAATTTGAATTTCATCAATCGGCTCAGTAGAACGGAAGATATAACGGTGTTCTTCCCCCACTTTTTTTGTGCCAGTAAAACGGTGTTCCTCCCCCACTTTTTTTGTGCCTCAATTTACATTATTTTGTTACTAATAATGAAACCAAAAATAATGAATATGTAACCATGTGTGATCAATATTCATGCAACTAATTAGTAAGTTAACATAACGTATGTATAAAATTGAATAGATTATATTAAAATATCTTAATAATAATCTTATATATAATATGAGCTTTGTTTACAGTTACGTATACATTTATCAGATGATGGCAAGCTAAGTATCGATCAGTACAGCATGCTACATTGTTCAAATCTGATTTTCCCAAGCTGTTAAACCTACATTTCTGCCTCACATTTCTTGTTGATTTTACGATGAAGGTATCCGAGCGAATGATAAATAACCTGCCTTCTTGATATTTTTCGCTGACTCTGAAACAGAAGATCTATTCGTATGCGCCTAGCATAGAAAGAAACCTCCTTACAAATGGACCGAATTACCGAAATCAAAGGATTGAAACACTCATCATAGAACTTCAGAGTTTTATACTGGCAGACCAAAGTCTTAAGATCTACTAGGTATTAATCGTACATTAACACTTATTCACTAAATCAGGTGTCGGCAACGTTTTTTGGCTAAGGATCAAAATTAACCAAAGTGTGTATATTAAGGAGACGTTTCAGATCAGTGGTATTTTCATTTTAGAACACCGCTTCTTGGTGAATAATTATTGACAAAATAATTACAATACGCTGTAAAATTTATACATAAAAATTAAAATCGTAATTCTAATTATTATAAAAACAAATATAACAGGTGAATTTTATTTTTCTCTTCGATGTCAATAACTTCCCTGATGCTGAACGTGTGACGTCAGTTTGGTCATGTCAGGATTGTCGTTATTCGTCTTAAGACGAATTCAAACATCTGAATATTCAGTAGTTAAGCTGCTCTTGTTCTTACTTAAAAATAAATTCCATGCGTGAAAATATTTGCTCACATTTATAAGTTGAACTGAGTGCTGGCAAAATGGAAAGGCTAGGTTTTTGGAATTATGGGTTATGGATGGATTTCCCAAACTTACCGATTTCCTCTTGAAATTATGTTACAAGTTTTATGATATAAAAATAAAAATGCACGTTCGTTACTGCAGCTTTGTAACCAAACAAAAATGTTATTTTCATTATTAGCCCAAAGGGCGTTAGCTCATAAGGGCTAATTAATTTTGTTTTGGCATTTTGCGTTGAATTACTATAAACGGCGTATCACTTTTCAAATAATTGCCACCAAATGTTAGAACCTTGCATTATATTTAAAGAAATGAAATAATGAAGAATCTACATAAATGTATATATGTTTACCGCATTGTGATAAAACAACGGTACCTAGAGCCATGAAATTTTGGATAACGTAATCATCCATCGAATATGGGTATCTGTAAGCCCTAATTTTTATTAGTGATATTTTGTAACACGTTAACGAATTTTTGATTAACAAACTCAACGATTTCAAAGCGAAAAATGGAAACACTGTGAAAACAAATTATCTCCAGTGCTCGAGATAGTGTATCGGAAATTCTAAAGATATGTTCATTTTAAAATGATTTTGCGATATTGATTTTGAACTGAATTTTATGGTTTGAGTAAGTAGTACATGATATTTAATAAAAAAGGTAGCACACGAAACGTTAAAAAAAACGCGCCTTTGGACGTAATTTAAAATCTGAAATCTTTCAGATTTTTTATGTATTCTTCTAGTGTCCGTTTCTTATTTATATTTCATGATTTATTTTTATATATTATACTTTATTTTCAGAACTCAAGTGGGTCACTTGAAATTATGAAATCGGTGACTCGGTGACCCGCGGGTTGTAGGTTGCCGGGGCCTGGAGAAAATTTTAATCATGAATAGACGCATACTGCAACATAATGCAATAATTTTTCATCTTTTAATATACTTACTCGCTTTTCAGCTCGAATAAATGCAATTTCGTTCGAAAATTTAGTTACTTAGGAATTTTATGTGAAAAAATACCGATATTTACAACTTTTTTTCTTTCCGAGGGTTTTAAAAGAATAAAATAAAAATGTATGATTATGTACCATATACGGGGTCAGAAATACGTTTTTATATAAAGAATGCAAATGCTAAAATTTATTATCTTGGTGTATTACAAATTAAGTGAATTTTTAATCACATCAGGGAAGTGTGTTTTTAAAATATCAAGTAAAGATTTAAATTATTACAAAATACGTTTATGGCTTTCAAACAGCTTCAGTTTTTAAGCAAGTTTACAGTTATGCATTAATTATTATATTCAGTTTAAAAGACAAATTAAAGACTTTACAATTTGCTGAATAGCAGGATTTAGAGAGGCTATACTTGAGCTTAGCCAAAAGCGATAAAAACATACTCAACCGGATTAGCCACCAGGGAGGTTCGAACTCACGACCCCTGGTTTACGAGACCAGCGCTCTAACCACTGAGCTATGGTGGCGATACTGTAAGTTACCCGTTTGCTAATCCAAATTAGAAATAAAGTGTTACGCTTTGCAAATTTCAAAATCGCTTAGGAACTTATGTGGATTATACGTATACATAATATTACGAAAATATAATATTACGAAATATAATATTAAGAAAAATGGAACTTTGAGTAGCTTTATCTCGCTAGCCTTCATGTAAAAATTCAATAGATTTTAAATAACTAGGAAATAATAATCCACCATAATGAGATACACTCAAATGACCTCAGAGATCACGTGACTTATGTATAGCTAATATAATCAAATAAAATCATCATTCTTTCTGTTCTTCTTTTACGGAAAGTATCTGATTATAACTTGTTTATACATTCTTCCCTTTATTTTCTTTGAGTTGCAATTGTTACACCGATACTTTAATTCACCATAATTTTTTTAAAATGGAAGTAACTATTTAATGCTCGAAACGTTTGTTACACAGGAAAGTCATTTAACTATTATCGCTAAAATATTTCTGTTATGTGTAAAGCTTACGAAATCGAAAATCTAAAATTTTTAAATTAGATAATACTTAGGCTTAATTTCGTAATTCAAAAGAATCTGATGCACATTTTTCTCGATTAAGAAGCCCGAGTTTACTGCAGCATTATGCTAGATTTTTATCACTTAGATAATGAAATAAAAGTAAAAGAAATGTCAAAGAAAAAGGGAACGGGGGAAAAACGGAAACGAGCAAAAGGAAGTAGGGCTTTAAATAATTTTGGAAGAACAGAATTGGACTTGAATTTCCTCCTTCTCTCCCCTTTTCCAGTTTTGCTGAAAAGATGATATAATTTTTACTCTCTTTTTATTTAGTTATTTATCCATTTTTGCGCATTAGCGTTGGAGTTTGGTTAAAAAAAACGCAGAATGTTTTTGCATCTTAAAGGAAAAAGAACTACGCCAGATTCTCTTGAAATCTTTCGAGTTTTTGCCTAAATATAAAGACTGAATTTTACTCAGTTTTAAATACCAGTTTTTCAAGAGCTTCCCTTACGTATATTATATAGGGATTAGGCCTAACGTAAATTTATTTCTGAAAAGGAAGTATATGGCTTCATTCAGTGCCCTATGTATTAGCCTGACTTGTCTTGCTCTCCTTTTCGTAGTAACGTGTTGGAAAACGTTTGTACAGATAAGGAAATAAAAATATTTTTTTAAAAAATTTTCTTGTTATTTTTCTTTATCAACTAAGTTAATTAATTTTAACAGTCGAGATTGTTGTTAGAAGAGATGGCAGCAGTAAAATATACATGGAAGTGTAATTTTACGTATTATTATATTGGGTTGGAGGGAAAGTTCTGTCGTATTTTAAATAGGTAGGTGATTTTTCTTGTAAATAAAAAAAAACATTTGACTAGTGAGTCAATCGGATTTTTTTGTTTTTTTTTAGCTGCTGTATCATATGAAAGGTGCCCCTTTTTACAGTTCATCATTTATTTGTGATATTCAAAGTGAAAAACATGCTAGTAGATAAAGCGCATTTATGACACTGCATTTTATATGAATTCCAAAAAGGAAGCAACGCATCGGTTGCATATAAAAATTTATGTGCGGTATTTGGAAAAGATATTGTAAATGTTCGTACTTGTCAAAGATGGTTTAGGAAGCCTCAAAGAGCCTCAAAGAAAGTGATCGATCTGGACGACCATCCAAGATCGATAATGATGTTTTGCGATCCATGTCGGAAAATAGTCCACATTTAACAAGTCGAGAAATTGCAGAAGAGTTTGGCATTCATCATACAACTGTTGGAGATCACATTAAATCTCTTGGGTTTGTGTTAAAGCAAAGTGTTTAGGTTCCACATGAACTAACGGAAAAGAATTTGTCTGATCGTGTAAGAATGTGCTCACCACATCTGATTAGACACAATATGGAGCCGTTTTTGGACAAGCTGGTTACTGGAAATAAAAAGTGGATTCTTTACGAGAATATTAAGAGAAAAAATTCTTACTGCAAACCAGGAACATCATCAGCAACAGTTTCAAAACCAAGTATCCATCAACGAAAAGTACTGCTTTGTTTGTGGTGGGACAGGAAAGGTCCAGTGTACTACGAGTTGCTGAAACAGGGAAAAACCATCAACGCGGATCTGTACTGCAATCAGCTGGATAAATTGAATGCAGCTATCAAAAGAAAAAAGGCCAGCATTAGCGTCCAGAAAAGGAATAGTATTCCACCACGATAATGCTCGCCCGCGTACTGCAACGGTGACACAACAAAAACTGAATGCGTTAGGATGGGAAGTCCTTAGTCACCCACGGTATTCACCTGACATTGCACCATCTGATTATTACCTGTTCAGATCTCTGCAAAATTATCTAACGGGGAAAAATTCAAGTCTTTTGAAAGTGTTTCTAAGGGAGTTGCTGACTATTTTAACTCCAAGGATGAGAACTTCTACAAAACAGAAATTCACAGGTTACCTGAAAGATGGCAACAGGTTGTAACAAATAACGGAGCATATATAATCGATTAATATTGAACATATATTTTTATAAATGAATTCAAATATTTTCTTTAAAATACGACAGAACTTTCCCTCCAGCAAAATACTTTGCTAATATTAGAATATAATAATGTAACCAAATATATGTAAGAAAGTTTAATCTTATGTTTATGTCTTTTATATTGATATCTATCTATCTATCTATCTACACACACACACACATATATATAT
>KK117625.1:477344-493706 GCA_000611955.2 Stegodyphus mimosarum | reverse complement strand
CTGAAATATATCGGCGAAACTAAAAGAGCTTCAAATTTTGTATTAAACAACGTAAATTTTTGTGTAAAAAAAAGAAGAAATAAACGAGTTATCTGCAGGTAATCGTAGTTAATCGTATACCGCATAATCGAATTGTCCATAAGGCTATTTTGCTTGCTGAATTGGATTTTCTTGAAGTCTTGCACATTTAACATTTTTTTTTCTTGAATTAATGACACTAATTCCAGTCCAGCTCTTGTCAGTGATTACAAAGGTATAATATCTTAGCTTCCTCATGTTTCATTACTATTTTCCTCCACAGATGGCGCTAAATTTGCTTTCTTTTTTTTTTTCACCTATCTTCGCAAAAATATATTTTTCTCCTGAAGAAGATTGGGTTATACACGGTCACTCCCAAAATTGATAGCCTTTTCTTCCAAATTCACATTCAAAATTGTCTAAGTTAATTTTTTTCTAATTTTAAGCTGAAAAATGGCCTTGATAAATTTATGTAACTGAAATTAAATTTATTGAGCCTTAATTCAAAAGTAAAAGAAAGGCAGATTATTTAGAGGCCCAGTTTCAAGCGAACAACGGATTATTGCGCCTACTGATTCTCTAACGGAGAACACATTTTTTAATCATCTTTCTTGCTATAAAAATTCATACATGTCGTTAACACACCAAACCTATGGGAAAAGACAGATTTTAAAATACTGCGACCTCAAAATGATGAATGTAAATATCAATAAGTAGGTTGAAAATGGTTTCCATAGGTTGTGCATCGATTAAACTGCAGTACTTGTTTAGAAAAACAAAGTGAATTTCATTTAAAAAGACTTTAATAAGAAACCGATAAAAATTCTTTGGTTGCCTGAAGACAAGAAAGCATCCGCTCGTCTCCTTTATAACTGGCAGGTTTTTTTTAGCATAAAGAGGCACTTAGCGCAGAAGAGGTATTGATTTCGTTTTGACATTTTGCGTTGTCCGCTATAAAACGGCATTTCACTTTTCAAATTGTTGCCACCAAATATTATCACCCTGCATTAAAGAAATTAAATAGCGAAGAATCTACTTGAATGTATGCATGCATCTCGCACTGTGAAAAAACAGCGGTACCTAGAGACATCAAATTTTGAATAATGTAGTCCTCCATTTGAATATGGACATCTGGAGGCCCAAATTTGGAATTTAGAATTTGTTTTATCATCTATTTCATCTTTTGTAAACCTTTAATGCAAACGCAAAGCTTGAAATGAATTTTACGTGAAATGAATTTTCTATTAAAAAACTACGATTTCGAAGCGAGCAATGGTAACACTGTGCGAAAAAAAAACATTTTTATCTCCAGCGCGCGAGACTGTGTATCAGAAATTCCAAACATATGCTCTTTTTAAATATTTTGTGATACTGTTGAATTGAATTGGTTTTCATTCGAAGAATGCAATATTTAATGAATAAAGGTAACGCACTTAAACATTACGAAATGTCCCTTTGGGAGTAATATAAAATCTGAAAGCTTTCAAAATTTGTTTAAAAAATTTATTTAACCGATACAAGATTAAAATTAATTTTGTGGCTAAGTATTACAGATGCACCTGGATTGAAACCTGGATTACAGGTACACCTGGTTTGATGAGCCTATATTAATAGTGAGTCCTTTTCCCACTTCCTTCTGTGCGTGTAACACGACGACCGATGATTGAGGTAAATATTGTTCTTATATTTTAAGGCTGATTGCATTCCTTGGTCTTTTTCTTTAAAGTGTGCATTTATGGGTAGCTGACAGGACAGCTGTATTTTTGTTCTAAGATTTTTTAAATTTTAGTTTAGAAGAACTTAGCATTTCTTCAATCATTGAGAAGAGAATGAAACGAAAAGAGTAGTTCATGACCAGGAATTACCAATATTCGCAAGACATATTTTCCTTATGATTAGAAATGAGCAGTAATTTTTGTTAATCTAACATTAGGAAGGTCTTTTTGAAAAAACGAATTACGTTATGTTAGTTTTTCCACGGATTTAGGGTTTTATCTAACTCAAAATTCAAAAAGCTCATCCAGAGGACATTACTTTGAAATATAGAATTCGAAAGTAGAGTTTTAGATTGGGGGGGATGCTGTGACAAATGACAAAAACGTCTCCCGCATACTTTCCGAATTAAGAACACACCGGAGGTCCCCACTAATTACTTGATTGAAGCAAAATGAGCAAAACCTCTCCTGATGGCACACTAATTATCAGGTCCTTTTTTGTAACTGTCGCGACTGCTCTGTGGTCGATGTGGCTGAGAATTTAATGGTCCGCTTAGTCTGCTGAATCGATATCGGCCATTGGAAGAAAAGAAATTTTTTCTTTCCCCGAAAATCCTGCTTTTCCAGTCCCTGTAGAAAAAGCTGGGTAACGAATGTTTTATACATTAGAACGAATGGCAGAATATTTTAATGGCGCGCTTTTAACACTTGACCTTAAAGTAAAAGCACGCTTAACTTCGTTTAACCGAAAACTCGTTTATCCGAAGCAGTAAGTAAATTAAAACTCAGATGATAAGTCGCAAAATCAATCATTTCCATTTACCTTCTATGATTATTTTTGGATCTTTTGCGCTATTTAGAAGTAAATATGTATTGTTATAAAATACGTCAACCACCGCAGTATATATTTTGTTTTGTGCAAAATGTGAAATCTCTTCACTGAAAATAAAGGTTAATTATCAGCTTCCATTAATGGATTACAACAGCTGAAACTTCAGCTGCGTTCAGTCATTTCATTGAAACTCAATAAATACCAAATGGAAGAAAAATATTTACATGAAATATTTAAAAATGTCTTGCAATTCATATCCTGCCATTCGGAAAGAAAATTTCGTCTAACAATTCAAAGATACACTTTCGATTTTGACAAAATTGCTTCCGAAAAACTTAAGAATTTTTGCCAATCGAAAATGAATAAGATCTTTTATTTACCCACGGTATTATAAAAATACTGTTTTGCACTTAGAAATGCAGAAATAAAAACAAAAAGGTGTAAAACTGAAAATTTATATTAGTTTAATCCATAAAAAAATTATGGAGGAAAACTTCGATTGGCGGAGGTGTTGTTTTATTGCATAGTAATGATTTACTTTTATCCTTTGTTAAAGGAAGTGTTATTTTTATTTAAGAAAACAAGTAAAATATTTACATAAGTTTTTGCATTTAAGTATTTAGCATTAAATGTTTAATCAGTTCTTCAAAATATTAGACAGCGGATTGCCAATCTACTACTCACATACAAAATATGCTATTTGTGTAAAAATCCCATAGTCAGCTTATAATAATATCCTCTTACGCTCTTATATTTTTAATACGTTGTAAAATTTGAAAGTGGCACACATAATATTTTTGCAGATAATGACACTCTTCCTAGAAAAGGTTGGTCACCTCTGTATTAGATTATATTTGAAATTTCATAGTCTCATTTACAAGTACCATCAAAACAAAATTACTATTTTCTGAAACGGAAAAAAAGTAATAACCAAGTACCACATTTTTTAACACTTGCGTAAGAGGATAGCCTTACTTGTAATTATATCCTCTGAGTTTATTGAGTCTTCGAGTACTCTTTGGGAACATAACTCTTAAACCTTATGTCACAGAATAAGTAGCGAATTCTAGCTTTGTCTTTAAAAATACATACTGCAGATGAAAGGTTTAAGTAACCTTTTTATTTAAATCTAAATTAAAACAGATGCGCTCACTTTGTGCACACAAATCATCACCACTTGAGGCTACGTAACAGAAAATAAGAATGTAACAATTTAATAGTAAATTAAGATTACCTCATGACTGCTTCCTTAGCTTAACTACCGCTAAAGCGATTGCACACAGAGAGGCCGAGCTGAGAAATATCAGTATAAACTGAAAGGTGTCGAACATCGAACTAGAGAGCTAATTTTAGACTCGCAGCGTAAACCTCGGAACTAAGTCCGCTACTACTCTTCTAAACTCTTGAAAAGCAGCTTAGATACTGCTTCTGAAACACATTTAAAATTTACATTCCGGCAAGAAACTGAAATCAAGATTAACAGGAAAGTCAGACTTAAAATAACTGGTTAGAATAAAGTAAAACCTTACAAGTTATCCGAAATTGCTTAGGCCGATTAAGTCGAAGAAATGAAGTTCTGTTGTAATAAAAAAGGACTCTTGAGTATGAGATTTCATTATTTTCCAGTATTAATGCTATCTTCTTTAGAGTTTAATGAAGGGTCAAATGTCTTTATGTATATGAATGTATACACGCACAGTGTATGAGTACGGTTCTAATTAAGTTTTTGTGGTATTCAAAGCGAATCAATCATGAAAACGTGCTGAATTCCTTATGATGTATAAAATATTGCCTGAATACATGCATGGAACTCATTTAATTCTACTTGAGATAATACAAAAAAAACTTTCCATTGCAAATAATTTAAATGCCATCGACAAATTTCTTTTTTTTCTTCCTAAGCATCATGAAAATTAGAATAGAAGAGAAACACGCCAATGTGACAATCAAAATCTCTGAAACAACCTTCCATATGGCGTACTGAGGTTGCTTTCTCTTTCTAGAAATTTCGTGCTCCTGATGAGGAGGCACCTGTAGCTGCCCTGGAAATCGATTGAGTGTTTTAATAAATGTACGCCAAATGTAAAGTTCTTTCAGCGATTTTGATCATCACGAAAATGTTAAACCAGTCTGCATTTTGTTGAGGACAGAGCAATGGAGCACTAAAAATAAAAATAGTAACAATAAATAAATAAATAAATAAAAAGGCAATTAATTATTATGACATTTTCTAAAAACTTGGTTAAAAACGCTTGAAAACTAAGATATGTACCAGAAAACGCTTTTACTTGGTTAAATTCTACGTTTGATTTTTAATTTCATTGAGACAAATTTTAACAACATTTGAACTATTGTTTGCATTAGTTAACGTTAAACTATTGTTTGCATTAGTTATATAATAATTGAAGCTTACATGAAATGTGACTGTGCACGTGTAATTTTCTATTACATTTCCTGATTCATGAAAAGGAAGCTTGCAGAATCCTTTGTATGCTTAATTTTCAAAAGGAAAAACAGAACAAACCTTCATTTTAGTCATTAGGTATATATTGCATAGTTGTCTATCATATATACTACCATACTGAATGACTATAGTTGTTAATAATATTTCTTTTGAAACTTTTAAGCCTCTGTTTATATATTTATTTTAGCTCCTGTTTATTCTAAGCTCCTCTTTCGTTCCTGTTAAATTTTAGGTCTATCATAGATTATGATGGTGATAATAACTGGATCTCTTCTTTATACTTGAAATAACATTTTTAAATAGATACGTTGCCAAACTGATGCAAAATGTGAGTCTTATGTTCCATAAATATAAGCGTGCGTTCACTTACTAAGCATTGTAAGTGATTAAAAGAAGCTGCGGATTAGCCGTACAGAGTCAAGATTATGGCGCTGACATCAGATTAAGAAGTATGAAATTAGTAAAGTTATCTGCAGAGGGACATAAAATGGCTTTAATACGTTGGTTTAGTTAGAGTTTCAATTTAATTAAAATTGGTAAATTATTTTACATTCAATTTTGACATTGTATAAGTATACGAGCTGTTAACGTTACACAAAAATCGTGTGTAAGGGATTACTTCTGAAATAGCCCATTTCAAGAAAAATTTGTTTTAAGTATACTGTTTTTTTAGGGTAAATATTTATTAAGATAAGGAAAAAAAGAAAAAAATTAAAATGTATTTCAAAGTTTATTTCAAATTAACACTAGAAATGTATCTCTCGCATATGCATATGCAGTTCACATAAAATATATATTCAGTCAATAATATCAGGTGTAAATTTCTTTTAATTAGTTGATGATAGGCACATAATTTCAGTTTAAGAATGAATAAAAAACTTTTGGCTCTCAGATGGTGATGATTTTAGAAATATATTTAAAAACATTTTTTAATTTTGTCCTATTAAACTTTTAAAGAAATTTCTAATAGATAAAATGCTTCGGTCGTTTCGAAGTGCCTTTTAGAAGAATTAATTCACTCTGAAGCATGCATATTTGATCCTAAAAATCCCATTATTCCATTATCTGGAGAAAAGAATGAGAAAAATCTGAATTCTAATGGTCATTTAAAACCTTAATAGTGGTAGAAATAAAATTTCGAATTTTAATTTCTCTGTAAATGGGATTTTAAAGCCTATACTTCTAAATATATTTTGTACTGTTAAAGATATCCTGCAGATATCTGCATGTTTAGATAACAGGTATATTTGCTTTGATTTTCATATGAACCTTCATATGAACTTAATTCATATCCAAATGGTTCTGATGATTTTCATATATTCTCCCAAAATTCTAATTAATATTAACTCGCATAATTCTGATGATATGAAGTCCACCCTTCGTTCTTGATTGATGTTTTTCTCTCTCTATATATATGTGTGTGTGAGTGTAGATGTAAAACAAAATTATGCGAATAAAAATTATAACTTAAATTTGCAGTAGCCTCTTAACTCTGAATTTTAATTTGGGTAGTTTTCCTTGCTGTTATAAAAACAAAAACCTCTCCAAACTGCATCATTTCCAGATTAATCGGTGTCTATGGCTTTTGCATTCCATTGGTGACGTTTTGTGAACTAAAACTCAACCAGTCGATAATAACTTTAGAGAGCTATTAATTAGCTAATTAAATAATATTAAAATCGAAATTAACTCAATCTAGATTAATATCTCTTCTTTGCTTTCTGCTTCTCTTGTAAATAAGATGCTGCTGAAGTGTTCTGTTCTTAATGAACAAAGAATTCTGAAATAGGCGCGATTAGTGTAGCTTTGTGGTCACAAATGGCAACTAAAATAAAACTGAATATTTAAATCTTACCGAAACTTATTCGTGTACATTTACCTACAACGTATCATCGTGACTTCAAGTATTCTTATACTATGCTTCAAATCTGCGACACCAACGATAATGCAAGTTTTTCAGTAACCTTTTCAAATTATTACAACATGCATGACTTTGACATGTTTGCAACATTCCCAAATCATTATATCTATATGATCAAGACATAAAAATTAAATTAAAATTACATCTTTAAAGAGAGAACTTCGAACAGGAAATACACATATAAAATTTAAAACTGAAGAAGAACAGATGAATAAACTTGATAAAGTAATTCAGTAGATTAAATAAAACTGTTAAACACGGAAAAAATTACTGAAAATTCCTCGGTCTTTTATAAGGGGCAAGCGAAGTATTTTCACTGAACTATATCTAGGTGATTGTTTATTCAGAAAAATTTTCAAAATAAAAACTAAAAGAAAATATCAATTAAGATAAAAAATTAAACAAAAGGCTTTAAAAGTGCAGAAAAGTCAAATATTTATAATTTAATTAATGTTCAAGATATGACCTGATCCAATGTGACACCAAAATGAAAATTATAAATATTTCAAAAAATATATATAAAACGAATTCCGGTGTAAGAAACCACAATGTTCATAGGATAAATCTGAAAAAATTGATAAATAAATATTAATTAAAAATTAATTAAATTTTCCATAAGAAACGAAAAAACGATCTGGTAAAGCATCAAAAGCAATGTGCTAAGCGAATATTGATTAAATTTTGAACCAAAACAAAAAACGAAGAACTACTAAAAAACTTCACAAATCAAAAGCAACTCTTTTAAAACAAAAGGAAAAAAATAAAGTCAAAATTACTATGAAACAAATTTATTTAAAAGAAATTATTCAAAAGTAAAGTAAGTAAGAATTTAAAATAATTAATGCATCTAATGCAGAAAATTTTCAGATTGAGGAAAAATATATAAAAGTAGACGGCCGATGGACTAAAAAAAACAAATAAATAAAAAATAAAAATATTAAAAGAATAAAAACTAAAATTAAAAAGAATATGCCCCAAATTGGGGCAAATAAATAAAAGTAATCATTCAAGTAAAACCGGAATGAAGCAAAATATCCACAGGGCTAGTAATCCTCGAAAAACGCTGTTTCAAACGAAGAGTCGAGTTGATGTACAGCAGGGAAGCTTGAGTAAAACTCAGTGTTGCTTGAGTAAAACTCAGTCAAAGAAAGAGTCGAATGCAAATTTTAAAAAGTCAAGATAAAAAGTCGACTCAAAGGAACAGTCCAGTTGAGCTGCAGCAGGGACGCTTGAGTAAATCGAAAGAGGAAAACTCAGTTCGAGTGCAAATATTTAGTCTCTAAAACAGAAAAATGAAAATGTTGGTGATTGTAAGCTTAGCAAAAATTGGAAATTTAATTAATTTCATAAAATTATAATAATTATTTTAAGAACTCTGAATGGTTTCACCATTTTAACGTCTTCCGAAAGGGTTTGTTAAGGTTTGTAACGTTCCCGCTGAACCATGCAATCTACCAGTCTGCTAATACACGCACTTCTACTAACTATATTTTTACTTTTTAGCTTTATTATTAAGCAACGTTTTCTTCGCGTTTATGCCATGTACAATTAAACAGCAAAATAAAAAAAGTTAAAGCAGCATAACAGTATATCCCGAAGATCCATTACATTATGACCATCCACCATCTATAACAATGGGCTCGACCAGGAACAAAACCACTGCGCGTGCGCGGCTGATGCTGGAGTATATAAAGCAGCTATGCATTGTTTTTACAAACTATTCAATTGAATATTAACAGAGAAATTATCATCCTATTGATGTCATTCATCTCCAACAGTAAATTCATCGTAACCCAAGGAAATGACTGTTCACCAGGGTCATCCGAGGATCTCTCCTTGGCCCTATATTTTATTTGTTCTACGTCACCGATTTCCCCAAGGAAAATCATGACCATCTCAGATTCCTTGTATGTTATGCAGATGATGCAGCTGTCGTGGTTAGATCTAGAAATGTTAACCATGCGATTAAAAAATTACAAGATCAAGTACCTCATATCGAGAGATGGTGTACCCTATGGGTAACTGCTATTAATGCGACCGAAATCCCAATTACTTATCATTAGAAGAAAAAAATCCCTGACTAATCCTACTCGTCAGCTTACCCTATTTAAGGAAACAGTTCCTTTAGTCAAGAATGCCAAGTATTTGGTTATAAATTTTAATTCTAAATTAAAATGGAATGATCATATTAAAGACATTGAAAACAGAGTAAATAAGGTTATCAATAATCTAATTCCCATTGTTGGAAAACATTCAAGTATGGATCTTAGGAAAAAATGTCTTGTTTATACCCCCATTATCAGACAAGTTTTAGTTTATGCTTCACCTGCATGGACCTCTGCTACAAAAAATGATATCCTGAAATCACAGAAAATTCAAAATCGTTTCCTTCGCATTATCACTAATGCACATTATTATTAATATGTCAGAAATATTACACTTCATGAAGATCACAGACTTGAAACCATTGAAAATTATCTTAACATTGTGTGTTGGTGAGAAACACAAAATTCTTCGCTAAAGCACTTGGATGTCATTACTTAAATTCATTCATCAACTATAAAATACTTGAAAAGGACTATGATCTATGGCCATTTGCCGCGCACCTCAAAAAGACTGATCTTTCTATCACCTAGTATTTTTCACATTTTCCTTCCATATTATTTTTGCACTTGTTTTGTCTTTCATTGTACTTGTTTGGCATTGAATTTTTTTACACTATCAGGAGATTTTCTTACTTTAAACTACTCGCAGTTAATTTTGCTATACTTATTGACAAGCTTTTTTTTACACTCCAGCCCTTCCTTATTTGAGATGTCGAGTCATTTTAGTTTCAGCTTCACCTGCATGGACCTCTGCTACAAAAAATTATCTCCTGAAATTACAGAAAATTCAAAATCGTGCGTTTTGCCCCCCCTTGTCTCCACTTATTGCTACTCCCTTCCAGGTCCTACTTATCATGACTGCATTCATATTATGTGCCTTTTTGGCTATCTGTGTCATTGACCCGGACACGTCACGCTCTACTTGATATTCGCGGAATATTAAGGTTTGATTCGATTCGATTCTTTTCAAACATAGCGCGATTGTCGACATAATGGCACAAGCAGCTGATTTATGAGACTTCAATAAACGTCAATTCGTTATGTTTCGACGACTGTTAACGTCAATATTAGTAACGTCGCTTTTAGCTGGCTTCTCAAGAGCAGCTGTTGTGAGCACACATCGAAAGTGGTGTCTGGATGGTGAAACGACAAGTCACCGGCCAGCAGTGTGTCGGTGACTATGCATTGATTCCAGAGGAGAACGGAGATTGCTACGCATTTTCGTCGTGACCGAAGAGCTACAACAGCCTATATCACCAACAGCTACGACAGTGGCAACCCCGACAGTGTTTCCCAACACACTATGCAGAGTACATTGCTGTGTATGGGCCTACGCAAACGGAGGCCTAAGTATGTCCCTGAGTTGACGGCATGTCATCGCCAGCTGCGTCTGCGATGGGCCAAGAAATCTCGGATTTGCACATTAGAAGAATGGAAGAAAGTTGCATGGTCCGATGAATCCCGGTTTCTGGTCCATCACATCGACGGGCGTGCGCTAATATGCAGATTTGCAACCGCAACCTTGGCTCCCAGATGTAGAGTTGGACGGACACAAGCTGGCGGCAGAGAGTATTATGGTATGCAATGTTTTCATAGATAATTAGGACCCATAGTCCCCATAGAACAATACCTGAAGTCTGTGCGCTACGTGAACATCGTTGCAGACCAGGTTCACCCCATTCATGACAACAGTATTTCCGGTAGGGATGGAGTTTACCAGCATGGCGATTAGACCCTTATGACATGACGGATTATTCATTCACCATGTCATAAGGGTCTTATCGTGAGGGAGGGATTCGAGAAACATTCCAGTGACTTTCACATCAAGTCTTGGCCTCTAAATTCACCTGACATTAATCCAATAGAGCATTTGTGGTCCCAGCTGGAAAGCCAAATTCGTGCTGCCACGCTACCCCTTCGCAATGTGTGAGAATTGCAGGACCAGTTGGTGAGCGCTTGATACCAGATATCTCAGATTACATATCAGCACCTTGTGGAGTCAATGACACGCCGGGTGCTGGCGGTTTTGAGGGCTAAAGGTGGTGCTACGTGTTATTAACAGGGCTGTAATGTAATGGATCTTCGGTGTGTGTCAATTCAGATTTAAGTGTTGGCATACATTTTCCGTTTTTTTTTCAGTCTTTTCTCAGTTCGTCATATCAGTGTTCAGTTTTCTTACTTAGATGGTTTTAAAAAACTTATTTTGTGATTTTATTATTAACTTTTCGTGTGTTTATTTATTAAATATCCCTTTCCTGGCGCTTACGCCACATAAAATTCGATTCAACGACAAAATCATAAAATACTTGAAAACAGCATATCTTTAGAATTTCCGATAGTCTGTCGAGCTGGAGATAAAAATGTTTCTCTTCCTTTCAGTATTTCCACTGCTTGATTTGAAATCGTTGAGCTTATTATTCAAAATTCGTGAACGTTTTACAAAATATGAAAGAGATTATAAAATAAATTCGAAATTCAAAATTCGGCTTCAAGTTGCCTATGTTCTGGTGCGCATTATTCAAAATTCGATGCCTGTAGGTACCGCTGTTTTTTTACAATGCGAAACACAGTCAAACATTTGTGTAGATTCTTCATTATTTAATTTCTTTAAATATAATACAGGGCGATAATATTTAGTGGCAACAATTTGAAAAGTGGTACACCGCATTTAAGGGTTTCGAAGCAAAATGCCGTTTTGAGACTAATGCCCCTTTTGAGCTAAAAATAAATTTCAAAATATTCTTTAAATTTGTGAAAGATGTGGAAAGAAATTTAAATCTATTTTTAAATTTAATTAATAGAAGTAAATTAATTTTTAATTAAAATAATTTTAATGTATGCAAAAAAGAAAAGTTTTAGTATTGCTAATGGGAAACCGAAAAGGTTGGAAAAGGAAAAAAAGTGAGTTAACAGCAAATGTCTTCACATATCTGGGTGTAACAGGACTGGAATAAAAATGTCACTTGTAAGAGAGAGAGAGAGAGAGAGGGATTATTTAAAAATTTATAAGAATATTTACAAATTTTATGCAAGCAATAAATACCTACAACTTTGGTTTTAGAAAATTCTATCATAAGTTAAAAATAAACTAAATCAACTAAAATTAAAATGACATACTGTGTAATTTTTGGAGAAGAAACTTAATAAAATTTAGTGGAATTTTATTATTAATAAGCGTAATTTTAAGATATTGATTTTCTTGATTAATATTTTCAATTGTAGTGCAAATATTTTTAATTCTTAGATTATGATTCATAATGGTGAGACTTAACGATGAAATTTAACAATTTAGTTACTATATTTTATTTCATGTATTGTAAACATACGTACTGTAACGTACTTAGAGAGTACTGATTTCATAAGATAAGGAAGAATAAACACTGAAGGCAGTTAGAAACATATTTTATTCAAACTCATAATGAGTTAAAGGAAACAAAAGAATTAAATAAAACATTAAACATTTATTAAATATTATACTCAAAGATTAAATTATTTGAACGAATTGACCGAATTAAATTTCACATTGAAAAGTGTTTTGAAATCACCTGATCACCTGCCTGGAACAGAGACGAAAAATACTGTCAAGAAAATAAATCGCTTCAACCAATATTAACATAAATGAGAATGATAAATTAGAGTAACCTGCGTCAAATAATATTTTTGTTTTAATAATAAAATTTGCGAATTGCATTTTAACAACTAATAAAATACTAAGGTCGTTTTTTTTCAACCTCCAATCGTACAGTATTATGGCCAGGTACGCGGCAGGTAGTTGGTGTGTGTAGTAGGCGACTGCGCATCTCCCCCTCCACACGCTCTGTCACTGGCGTATTCAACACGCCATTTTCTGTTGAGTTGCAGTCACGTAAACATGGTTGTCGCTATTGATTCTCCCGGCCAAGTGCGAATTGCGAGCTGTTATTCGTTTCTTGCAGGCAGAAGGGAACAGTGCAGCGGAAATTCATTGAAAAATGAGTCGAGTGTATGGAATCAGCTTTATGAGTGATGGCGTTGTTCGTGAATGGTGTCGAAAGTTTAAAAGTGGCCGAACTGATGTGCATGATGAAGGGGGTCAAGGACGCAAATCTGTCGCTACAGACGACATTGTTCAACAAGTTGACCAAGCGGTTAAGCAAAATCGAAGGTTCACCATAAGTGAATCATCGATGAAATTTCCGGAAGTTTCAAGATCTTCCCTGTACTCTATCCTTACTGAACAGTTGCGCTACATAAAAGTTTGCGCTCGCTGGGTCCCACAGATGTTGACTGACGACCACAAAACTCGCCGAATGGTTGCAGCGTTTGAGTTTCTTGACAGTTACAATACTGACGGAGAAGAGTTTTTGAAATCCATTGTGACAGATGATGAGACATGGGTTCAATATGAAACGCCCGAAACGAAAAGACAATCACAACTATGGATGCACACATATTCTCCAAAGAGACAAAATTCAAACGAACCTTTAACAACCGTAAGGTTATGGCAACTGTTTTTTGGGACCAAAAAGGTGAGTTGCTTGTGGAGTTTATGCAGCCTGGAACAACAATTAATGCAGATTCATACTGTGAAACTTTGAGATGCTTACAGAGAGCTATTCAAAACAAACGAAGAGACATGCTGACTTCTGGAATTGTTTTGATTCACGACAATGCCCGTCCTCACAGCGCTCGTGTAACCTAACTGCTCCATCAGAAATTTTAATGGGACAGTTTCGAACATCCACCATATAGTCCCGATCTAGCGCCGAGTGACTTTCATCTGTTCCCTGAATTGAAGCAGTGGCTTGGCGGGAAGCGCTTTCAAAATGACGTGGAGCTGAAAGAAACAGTCATAACTCACTTCCAATCATTGGCGGGTCATTTTATAAAGCGGGTATTGCAAAGCTTGTTCACAGATATGACAAATGCCTCAATTGTCAAGGTGATTATATAGAGAAATAACCTGTACTGTACATTACTTTTGGTAATAAAATCTTTTTGTATATTCACCCGTCTTTTCTTTATAGCCCATCGGAAGTTGAAAAAAATAGCCTACATGTTATATAAAATTTTCAATACGTTTATGAATTAAATATTCCATTGTAAAACATATTTGATATTGTAAATTTTATGTTGCATTCATCAAGTTAAAATTCTAATTATGAACATATATTTTACCGATTAATAGCATAAAACAATTAAGAAAAATCAAATTATTTATATATTGTAGAAAAGCGTGTTAATTTTAAAATTTAACGATGAAACTCCCTAGAAACTTTATTACAATTCCATAAAGGAAAGTGTTCATCTTTTAAACAAAATTCACTTACTATTAAATATCTATAATTATTTATGGTAGTCCTATGATACTATTAGTCTACATAGCATTACATAAATTATTCTACTCATTTTATTATATATATCTTCATTATATTTTTTTAGCTTAGCTCGATAGGAACTGTTAATAGTAATTGAAACATTTTTTTTTTCAATTAGTTATTGACGTTACCAGTTTGAACTAATGTTTTTATGACTGTACTTTGTTACTGAAGTCTCGCTCGAAATAAATGGTCACTCTACTGTAAGGTGAAGTATTTATGACAATAATTATGCTATGTTATTGTAACAATACTTGCGTGACAATATCCTACATTTAGCTTTGTTCCAAGAGCATAATATAGTAATATATTCTTTCACGAAATGAAATTATGTATAGTTTTGCACTCGTAATAAAAACCGAAGAACGCAGATGACTAGCTAAGATATGCGACTTATGTTAAAAAGAGGTGAAATTTATTACTATTTACGTAAAAAGTATTCCCTTTATGGATTTCAACACACAACTACTGAGCAAATCTATTAAATATGTTGCTTTTTACATTTCGTCGTATCTTTTGAGAGGATTCGTAACTAACACTTTTGGCACTTTGAATCTTATTAAGTGATAAATGGGTCATCATGAAAAATGCACTGTTTTGCGCTTGCAATAACTAATCATTTGTACTTTTATTTTAGATGTTTTATGTTTTTATTTGCAGTTACGTTATATGAACTTTTATGGCAATGCTGTAATTGAAAATGACACTGAATATTTCTTTTTAGTGCGTTTCGCCTCACCAGTAGATAAGTGGTTAAGATTGCTGAATTTTGATAGTTCGAACAAGATGCCAACCTAGGCGAAAGAGATGGTTAGTTCTGCTTGGTTAGTTTCTGAGATTTTTCTCCATGTGTAACGTAAATACGAGGCAATTTCCATTGGAAAGACCTCCACGAAGGCATTACATTCCTTAATCAGATAGCCCTCATGTGCTTTGCCGTATCATACATCCTGAACCAATCAACGTATCTCAGCGATGGTTAGCAAGAAAATTTAAAAAGCAGTCCTGCTGTCATGGTAGGAAACCGATCGTTATAGCCCTAGGTTTGAACTTGAATCCTGAAGAAGGAATGGATGTTTGCAAGTGCATAATATATTTGCGGCATCGGAACTCTTAAAAACCCTCGGAGCCCACCAGCGGCTGAGGGGTAAAGTCGATGGACACTGGTAGTTGGGTTCGGGGTTTGAATTCCGCCCTATGGGCTGATTTCATGAGCGTTTTCATGGTTTTCCCCATGTGTAACGTGTGTGGGGTTCCACCATTTTATTTCACAGTTAAATGTGGGAATTTAATAAGCGAACAATCGCTTGAGCGGATAAGCGGATAATCGCTTGAGTGTATGAACAGAGACATAAGACTCAAGAAGGGTTGAATACCCTTTATTTCTCAAATAAAGATTTAACACAGTCGGCTCCTATCTCAGAGCATACAGCAAAGCTTCCACGGGCTTGAACTCAAAGTAATAAGAACTAAAGCTTAACTAATGCTTAACAAAAACGATATAGCCGAAGCTATCAGGATTCTAAGTAGTTGTCCCCTAACTCTGAATTAAGTAGGCGAAGCTGTCAAAGGCCTGAAATACGGCCGAGCGTAGTAATAGCTTAGAGAGTGGCGTAGCCCAAAGGCAAACGGGAGCTAGCCAGAAACCCTGGCTTTCTAACGAAGTCAGTGAAACATCGACCAAAATACTACTCTTACTCATTTGCATTAAACGCATTTCTTAAAATACATTCTGGTAGGAAAGTGTAAGCTGAAATTAGGAGAGACAGGAAAGTGTGACGAACTTAAAGTAACTGTTATAAACTTAAGATAAACCTTACACGTGTATACGAGCCAATTTCCTTTAGAACGTCCTCCACGAGGGCTTCGTGGAGGAAAATAGAGCTATAGTGCTTTTTCCTAATTAAATAAACTAAACCAAACTTAAAAACTGTCTTCTCGAGAGGTTGG
>KK117625.1:462543-472716 GCA_000611955.2 Stegodyphus mimosarum | reverse complement strand
AAAAAAATACTCGAAGTGCAAAAATTCGTTGAATAATTAACTGTAACTTAAAAACTGTTTAAGCTAGAGACTTGAAAGTACTCTTAAATTAAAAGGCTAATTTTTCTGCATCCAATGATATAAGTTAAATGAGAATCAACCTAAGTTAAGTAATTTTAAATCAAGTTTATTACCTACGAAAGCACCTAATTCCATTGTCTGTTTCAACGCGTTTACGAGTAACCAGTGGAAGAGACGTACAAATCTTAAAGTACCAAAACCACTAATTAAAATTAAACCAAAGCAAATATAAATACAAGATATTAAATAAAATAACGTTGTGTAGCATAAATTTAGAATAATGAAAATTAATCTTAAGTCAAACTTAAATAATTAAGTGTTACATGAAAATTTGCTACACAACAATTGTGAGTTTATGGATCTGAAATTATTGATAAATAAGTGAGAGATGTCACAACAGTTCTAAATTCAGAAAGTCTATTTTTAACTTTTGTCATAAGTTCGCATAAAGGAAGAAGAAACTGAACATTGAAAATAAGCAAGGTTTTCTCGATACCATAATAGGATTATTATTATTTAACTTCCGAATATGTTTTCTCAATAGTTGCTAAGTTGATTTAATTTTTTAAAAAAATAATATTTTTATGTTGGTAATGTTTCAAAAGCAGGCTCGAGAGCCACGTATGTTTCTCGCACGAAAACCGTAGAGATAAAAATTTGATTTGAAAATTAGGAGAATAGCTTTTTTTCTCGCGATTGTATGTAGCCTTTTGAATTTTTGGTCGTTCAATAAAAATTTTCTTGCTGTGTCCATCATTAGAGTTTTCATTGGAGTTCAACACCACACCGTTGAAGCATTAATACCACACCACACTTTTATTATTTCTTATGTCTATTCAAGTACAGCATTAATTATTAATATATTAACAATTTAGTATTGAATTTTGTGTATTAAAAATAATATATGGTGAATATATTAAAAATTTAGTTTCCTGAAATCGGAAAAAATGGTATTCGCCTAAGATTATGTTCACCTTTATTCCAAATATGGCATATTAGTCTAAAGTAAACTATCTTATTATAAAACCCACGTAAAGATCTATCGGAAGACTAATTTAAAAATTTTCTTTAAAGAAACTGCAAAATGTAAAATATTATATTATTTTCATTTAATTGTACAAAGTAAAGAAAATATTGTAATCACGAAAAATTTCAGGTATCGTATTTCAACGAAAATATCCATTGTGACCGCTCTCGATTCCATTTTTTTAACTAATACAGTCTCACTAATCTCACTAATACAGTCATGTACAACACGGAACTTATAGAAATAACTTAACTTAAACATTAAATGTTGCATGTATAAATAAAACGAATAAAAGCAATCTGGACTTCACGAAAACAGTTAAGTTCACCGACTTTGTGACCTGTTTGTGGGTAAAATCAGTGACTAATTGAAATTTCATACTGATTTAAATTTTTAGTAAGGAAAGTGTAGCACACAAGACTTCTAAAGATTTCTCTGAATAATAGAAGAGTTTTTACATGCATGATAATTAAAAAATCGATTTTTCAAAATGAATAAATAAATGTAAGAAAAAATAAAGGTTTAAGAAACCACGAATGCGCACTTTTGCTTTTTTTTCTTGCTGAGTACATTATAATATAATTTCAATACTACTCAAATAATAAGCATGAAAGCATATAAAATAATTACTAGGAAATATCACTTCTACGAAAATATTAAACTTTTAAACGAATTTTTGCTAAAATGGCTTTTTTGCAGATTCGTGGTTTTGCCGTTGTGCCGATGGTATATTTCAGTTAACGATGAAAACACGAATGAATACTTAACGTTATATAATAAATCTTTCAATCTCTACCTTTGATTAAATATTATGCGAGTAATTAATATATATTGGAATTTTTTTATAATTTTAATAATGTAATTTTCATATTATTAAAAAAATATATAGTTTATTTCTTAATACTTACACTAGTTAACTGTTTCAAATAATTTATCGCTTTCTGTTCTTCGTTTATTTCTAAAAACCGTCAGGGTTCGTACTTACCGCCTTTTGTTGCCAGTTGTACTAATGAAAAGTTTTATTAGACATCTGAAGTAATTTATTGTTCTCTTAGAGCTTGGGGCACTGGTAAAGACACACAATGCGTTTCGTTAGCCATTTTCAGACGGAACTAAACTTTCAGTATTTCTAATAGCTATCACTAAAGCAATTTGGCAACATTTTTTGGATAAAAAGTTTTTTCCCTGCTTGTATAAAAAATTCCACAAGAACAAAAACATTAAATGCATTAGGTATATTTACACCTTAATTACTATTTATCTGTTAGTAGTCTTCCAAATGGAAGCTTGTTTGTTGCAGCAGGTATAGCATTTATATGTGAATATAAAGAATGTATTAAAATTTACTTTACTAAAATAGGAAAAATTGGTGTTCATTTAAATAATGGAACACGGAGGAGAACAATATCGAGACCAATAAGTCAACAAAAGGAACAACGGAGGAGAACAATAAGTTTTTGTTCTTCAGTGAATGAGAAAATAATCGTAGATTAATTTCTTTTACAAAGCTGTTTTGCCTTTAAAGATAGTATGACGTGAAACAATTAATAGATGTATGAAGTTAAAAGGGAAGAATTTATTTGTGTTAACTGCTGTAACTGAATTAGAGATATGAGGACTAATTCTACAAATGAAACATGCGTTGAATATTAATAACATTTTACATACATATTAGTTTGACTAAATTCGCTTTTTGATTGCTGAGTTCTTTAGTTCGCTTACGAAATTATGCAGTTTTACAATGTTAAAAGCCTGTTAGAACGAAATAGTTTAGCAAGAGTATTTCTGCGTTATACGTACTATATTGTCTGTGTACATGTACACCTTGAAAAAATAAAGAAACATGCGACAGTTCTATATCTCCCGTTCTACTGGACCGATTGTCGAAATTGAACTTGTATTTTCCATGTCTCGAAAGCACGATTTAGGACATATATTAGATTTGTTCTTACATAAGTATTTTAACATAACATCCGACTTTTTCTGAAGTAACATGTAAGGATCTTAAATTTGACTAACGTTTATTTTATTTTTAAACTTTACTGTCATCTCTTATTTTCCTCTTCCGGCCAGAGCTAAAGCGTGAATATGTTTATGCAAATTGCACTTGCTAACGCTTAAGTATTTAAGTTGTGGCTCTTTGCCAAGAGCGTAGTAGAAGGAAGGAAAGAGAGCCCTCTTGCTACGTTTTCACGCGAGCTTGCCATCAGTGACTGTCCGCCTTTATGGCCAAATGTTTTAATCCTCTTGAACGCTAAAGACGTATTGTAGTTTTCCGCAGTTTGCGTATTACAGACGTAGTAATTTAAAAGGACAGTCTTAGTGTTAGTCAGCTGTGTAAAATATTTAAAGTTAGCTCTTACTTAAATTTTATTTAGTTAATAGTCTTATATGTTTTACGTTCAAACCACAAGTGGTTGATCTTTGTATCCCGGAGTGCGGGAGCGACTGTGAAACGAGGAAAAAAATAAAGGGTAATTTTAACCCTTCTCATCTTGTCGTCTTTGCTACTCCATAGGACACAGTTGGCAGTCAACTCACTGTCCAGTCAGGACACGTTATGTTCCCCAAACAAATAAAAAGGAATACAAGTCCTGAAAAACATGCCAATGTTTTCCGTATTTCAATTCTATGACTCAAAGTATGCCTAGACATTAAAATTTGTAATTTTCTGTGAGAAATTTAAAAATCTATCTTGGTGCATTTCTTCCCGTTTGAGCCAAGAATAATTCACCTAGCAAACTTCTTAATTTATAGCAACCTATTTTCCATTCCTTTTTTTCATTGTAAACGAACGGAAAAAAAACGTTATCGTTCATACTTTCATATAATTTTAACAAACTGAGTAAACCATATATGGCGTTATTATAGCTTATAACAAATACGCCGAATACATTCTAATAAAATTCACAAAACTTTTCCATAATATTCCCAGTACCAGATCTATGATGTAGGTGTTAGTAGTTTATATTTCAGTATTGACTTATCTTTCACTCATAGTACTTATATTTCAACCTATTAAACTTATTTAGTACATCAACGCAGCTTGTTTACACATACAAGCTATATTAATGTGTATAATATGGTACTGCTGTAGAGATACCTAATCGTTTAACCCAGCGGTTCTCAATCAGGGTGGAATACCCTCGGAGGGATTTAATATCATAATTTCATAGTTTCAGGGAGATGCGATAAGCCTTTTATTTAGGTTCTTAGTTTTAGTTCATGAATATAAACTCTAATTTTATTAAAATTTCGGTATTTATCAAAATTTTCTCTGTAGTTTTTGTTGTTAAATATATAAAACTTCTAGCAATAGTGCATCGAGCAAAACAGGTTAAGAACCACTGCTTTGACCAATCATCTCGCGCAAACGCTAAGTATTAAAACCCTTTGTTGCGAACTCACTGAGTCTCACAAATTAGGAGTTTCTATTAAATCGCTAATTATAAAACTAATAACGCAATATTAGCAACAAATAATACGTTTAATCTAACTTAACAGAATCCTATACTAGGAAAGCTGCCCATTATTAATTCAATTTGTAAAATAATCTGTAAAACTATAACTGTATCTAAAGCAGGTTACGCTGTTTTTCTTTTCTGTAATTTTATAATATTTGTTTCCCAGGATATAGGCTGTTTTTTATTAAAATAAGTAAACTGAATTTGTGCTTTTTAGATGATGCTTGATTCCTTAAATGATGTAATAAAGTATCTCAAAGCACATTTAGGACACTGAAAGTGTAAATAATGATACAGTTGCAATCTGATTTTAGTTCTGATTAATAAATGATACAGTTGCAATCTGCAAATAATGATATAGTTGCAATCTGCAAATAATGATACAGTTGCAATCTGATTTTAATCTGATTCCCTAAATGATGTAATAAATTGTCTCAGAGCACATTTAGGACACTGAAAATGTAAACAATGATACAATTGCAATCTGATTTGAGTTCTGATTAATAAATGATATAGTTGCAATCTGCAAATAATGATAGAGTTGCAATATGATTTCAGTCTGATTCCCTAAATGGTGTAATAAAGTATCTCAGAGCACATTTAGGACATTGAAACATCATCTTAGACTAAATTAAAGGAAAATTCAGGCATAATGTACATACGTATCTTACCTTCATTGGGTTTGACATAAAACTGGGAAACATAAATTACTGTTAATTTGGAAACATGTTTACTACACAACACTAATATATATTTTAATGCGATTTGTTTAGATAGAAGCAAATTTTATGTAGAAATATGCTACAACAATATAATTTCATTTGATTTTACTCGAATTTTCCTCAAATTTAATTTATTTCGTTTATTTGTAAAAACTGTTTAATTAAGCAATTTTTTCCTGTCCAATTTCAGGAAGTTTCAGTCTAATTTATTCATATGAATTCGAGGAAGTGTTCATTTTTCTTTATTTTTATTTTTATTTCTCAGTCCTAAAAAGTGCTTTTTGTTTTCATTTCATTCCAAAGGTCAAATCCATCGTATAAAATTGCTGTTTAAACTAAGAGACTGAAAATATTCCACAAGGAGGGAAGGGTTTTTATCATAATTAAATGCACACACCATCTTCAAAGGCCAAACTGCGATGCTGGCCGTTTCACATCGGTAGATCCGGGCCCACATCGAGTTGCTCCAGAAACTATCAATTATATTATTTGGCGGCTGAGAAAATATTTGCTTAAAGGCCATTTCTTAATGCACCTCGCGGCTTTTATAGAATTAGTAGCCCTTGTGCCTCAGGTGGCACGGGGTAGCAATCAATGCAGAAACCTTTCCACCGCGCGTCTCGTCGGAGATGTGGAAACAGCAACAAGAAACAGCCCTCCAGTGAGGAAAGCTTGTTTAGTTGAGGAAACTTAATGCTGAAGCTTGCTTGTTTACGACAGGAAAGAGCGAGAGAGAGAGTTTCCTCGCGAATAAGAAATGAAACTAATTAATGCCGCTGCCTGCTTTTGCGTCCGTTGCGTTTTGGGATTTTTTTTTTACAGCGCTGCCATCTTCGAATTCCACGACTGCTTGTTCCCAAGAAACCGTTTCCTACGGCTGTGTGCTGTCGTCTCTCGGGGAAATTGCTTGTGCGATTCTGTTGCAAAGGGAATTTTCTGGTTTGAAATATTTTCTCTGAGTATGTAAGATTCTAGTTGTTTTTGTTAAGGAGTTTGAGAATGTGGCCTTCAGCGACAAGTGTCCCCTTGTATGCATAATGATTTTACTTAGGAGAGAGAAGTGCATTAATCATGAAAAGCTCTGATTTTAGAACTCTAAGAGAAATACGTGTTTGACGTTTTATCATGCCATGTGCATTTTAAGCATCGACATTTCTTACAAAGAAACGGGAACAAAGACTATTCGTAATTATTTATAACCGTTCTTGTTTCAATGGAAGTTTACAGAAAAGTGTCCAGAGAGCGAAAATGAAATATTTTAAATATTTTATTCTCGGATTTCATTGACACTATCTGTTACCTGTAAATAATCCATTGATTAGGTACTTACTTATTAGCTGCATTTTCGAAATCAACTGAAGTTTATCATTTTGTTATTTTATTCGTAAATAACATGATAATTTATTTATGTAATAAAGTTTGTCAAGAGTATGCTAAGCTATGAGTAATGTAACATATGAATAGATGTCTTCACATTAAAAACAGCGAATTCATTACACTAAAATTTTCAAAGTTAAGCTAAAGTTTACAAAAATTTTATTTAATTGGTTGGTAGCATTAATTTTAATATTTGAGCTAAAGTATTAAAGCTTTAGCTATCCAATAATTTAAAAAAAAAATTAATACATTACCAGTCTTACAAAAGCTCCCCTCCCTTCCAAAAATCTCAAAATCTTTTAATGATATTTATCCTCTTTTTGATAAATATTGCAGAAATAAGGTCACTATGCTTATAAAATATATTGTCTTTGTCATTATAATAGTTCATATGACAAAATAGGGTTTACAAGGTTGTGGGGATTTATTTAATTTACTTAACATTTAATTTTATTTTGAAGCAACCGTTACTATTTCTCTTGTTTTCAACCCACGTTTTCTTGCCAGAATATTTCAGTTTCGCTCGTTACGCAAAGTAAGATACTATTTAAGATTATGCTTGGAGTTACTTCAGACAGAGCGATTGCTGCCTTTAAGCCACGCTATTGCGCTGATATTATAATATATAAAGCTTGTTATTTTACGACCGTGCCTATTAATATCCAGTTTGTCTATGTCGGTGGTAGTGCCAAGAGCTAGGTCCCGTTAATTACCTCTGTGTAGCTTCGGCTGATTATCTGAATTGGGCTTAATTTTAATTTTGTGTTTCTATTTTAAGCTGCAGCCAAAAATATTGACTAGAAGTTTTTTAGCACCAGGAATACCGACTGTAAATACTTGAGTTGAATAAAAGGCTCTTTTCACCCTTCCCACGTGTTGTTATTACACATCAATAGAATTATCATTAATAGAATCTTAGAGAATAATCACTTCACAATTCAAGTAAAGATCTAGCCAACAAAGTAAATTTAATTTAGCTGTACCAAAGAATTTAAATTCTTTGATTAAACGACATCAGAAGTACATAAGAATGCTATAATCTGTTCCTTAAAAATAGTTACTTCAAGCTCATAGCCATTCCGTAAGCCGGATAAAGTGTTCCTACATCACCGCACAAAAGGGGTTAGAGGAGTTTTCCAAATTAGAAGGTTCGTTTTTTTAAAGCTGTAATCATTGCCGTAGTTATGAAACAAACCAGAAGAGAGGAAATGCTTTGAAGTTCATACTGTAAAGTAATAGATTATAGTACTCTTCTTCTGCTTTTCCTGAAATAAATCCTGTTTTGAGAGAGACTGGACATATGTATATATACAGAAAGAGAGTTTTTTCTACTGAATGCGACTTCCTTTCAGAAAGGGCATTTTATTCTTTCACATTCTATTTATTTCAGTAGCAAAGACGATATGTTTTAGGAATTTCAGTTGTGAATACTCAAAGATTTTTTTATTAGTTAGATTTGATACTCAGTTTGAGGCTTCACAAATCCGAATCTTATTTCTTAAATAGATGCGTGCAGGATCGATTTGGGAGAAGTAGGCAATTGTCCCATGTCCTACGACGTTCTAACTTGTAATTTAAAAAAATTCATTATTATTATTAAAACTAAAATATTATTAAATAATCATATTTTACTTAAAATGAAACATTGTGCTTTCTTGCATGTGATGAATAATATACTTTTCACACTTCAGAATTATTTCTCTCTTAAAAATAGCAGGCAATCAAAATAGTAAGATTGACTTTGTGTAAAAATTTATGCATCTTCTGTATTCAAGAGACGTTCCTACATTTTCTCCAAAAAATGTTTCTTAACTTAAAACGGTGCCCAACGTTCTGACCACTACACCACGAAGGCGTGCAAAGAAGGCGGGAGGAATACCTTATACTATGTCATCTAAAGCAGTGGTGCCCAACCCCCGGTCCGTGGATCAAATGGCACCGGGCCGCCCATTTCATTGAAACTGAATTTAAATTCCTAGATTTATACCCCAAATAAAAAACATCTGTGTTTCATTAAAATGAAACTAGACATAAGCAACACATTAAAGTAAAACTGGACATAAGCAACACACTTCGGGTGTCATTGTCTCCGATTACCCCCAGATGGAACCGTCTCATTGCAAAGAAACAAGCTCAGGGTTCTCCTTGATTTAACGTTCTAGTAAGTTAAACTGTTAAATCACTTTATATTTATTTTTGTTGTAACTGTATTTTATTTTGAGGGCATGGATAAAAACAATTAAATTGAAATTAATAAATCAAAATAATCTAAAATATAAACAGTCAACGTTCGCCTCCCCCAGAGGGCCGCGGTAAAATTATAAAACGTTGACCGGTCCGGGGTGATAAAACGTTCGGGGAACACTGATCTAAGGAATATCACCTAATTTAACAGCATTATGAAGTTTTAATTTTATAGAATTGTCAGGACTGAGTGTTCGGTGCATATTCTTTGAAAACATCTTCGTGACAGCTTAAAGTCCTGATCTGGAACAGGGAGCTGAATGCAGCTATGTTCTGTGATTGAGTTGGAGAATAACTGCACTTGAAAGGGATTTAAAATCCTCTTTTATTAAATTACTATTATTTACAACCAACTCGGGAGGGATACAGAAAGTAAAAGACCACACTTGGGTCTAAAATGAACAATCAGATAAATTTAAACTAAAGCTAAATAGAAATTAAATTAATCTTTGCTCACAGAGCTATACGCGAGGTTGGCCTCTAACTAAATGGTGCGTAGCAAGATTTACTGATACTGCCGCACTTGGATTTATTTCAATAAGCAATCACGTAAACGCACTATGGCTTAGAATTTAAATGCTAGCTGGTCAGGCGAACGTCGAATAGAGTGACCGTGATCTGAGACTAAAAGCTCTCTCACACTGAGAGGTTTCTACCTCTTGCTTAAATAGAACTTCGCTTCACTTCAAATTAGCATAAGCTGAAAACGCGCGCTTCTTCTAACGGGAAGTTGAAAATGAGAAGAGATAGAAAGATTTAAATTAAAATAAAACTTTGTTAGTTTAACTAAAACCTTACAGAATCATTAGGTTATTTTGAAGAAGGAGAGGTAAATGCCCTCGCCAGGACTCGAACCCTGAACCTCTCGAATACGCGTGCAGTTACACTACGAAGGCACGCAGAAAGGACTAGAAAATACCTTATATACTCCTCTTTTTAAAGGTGACTGGGGATTAAGGGACCCAGACTCCAAATCCTGGTGGTGAGGAATTATCATTCGACATCAGACAGTTCAGACCCGAAAACCTTTAGGGTGAACTGTTAGAGTAAAAAATATATTGGAATGATTTATCAGCTAATTCTGGATATAAAAAAGCAAGGATTTTCTTATGAGAGAGGAATTGTAATCAGTTTCGACGTATCCTCCTTCTGAAGACGTTATGTCGGGGTTGGTTGGATTTCTTTTCTTTCATGTTCTTTATTTTTAGTTTTTGTTAAAGTGCGCGAAAATTCTTGAACTGATTTTATACTTTTCTTTATAAATATTTTTGATATATAT
>KK117625.1:449805-462408 GCA_000611955.2 Stegodyphus mimosarum | reverse complement strand
AGAAACTTCTGGCGGGAAATTTGTATTCATTCAACTTTTTGGAGGAATGTATGCAAGTGTTATTTTAATTAATTAATGTCTGTATGGGCAAAACATTGTCAGCTACAAGAAAATTCCTTCATCGTAATAGTAAAGAAATGAAATGAATAGAACTATATTACGCAGAAGGTATTTTGTAATATTAGTAACTTTATCAGATACTGATTACTATTATTATCATTTTTGGTACATGCAGCTGAATATTCCCTTCACAGTATTTTTAATAATTTTGTTGCACTTTAGAACACCTAAATCTTTTAATGCGGTAATTTCCAGGATGTGCATTTATGACAGTCTGTTAACACATCTAAAGCATTATAAGCGTTTTTTGATTCGTGAAACGAATTGCAAAACTGATTTGGCAAAAGTCTTTTATTATTCACCTTTGAAAATATTGACTACCTGTCTTAAGTACATCAGAAAATCCTTTTACTTGGAACGTAGTCTGTATAAAAAATAACTATGTACAATACTCGTATAAATTAAACAGTTATTGCAGAAGCTCACTTTCTCTTGGCGAAATAACTTTGAACCATCTGCGCTATCATGTTTTCTGTCTTCTTATGAAATGAGATAGAATTTCTGTTCAGAGATATCCGGAGAAACCATTCTTCGGGAAAGAATACACATGAAACCTTTATACACTACCAAAGACATCTGAGAAGGGTGAAAACGCGCTAGACTACAGAAAAGAAAAAAAATATCCCACAAGATCCCTCTGGAAAAAAAATGAAAGAACTGGGGAGTGTATACATAGAATGGAGAGAGCGTCACGAGAGGAATAAAGTATGCAAATCTGCTTGGGAGCAGAAATTGGCCTCAAGAAGGAGGCTGCGTGCGTGAGGTCCACGGAGCCAATGGGCGGAACTATGAAATTATCTGTCGTGACGTCACGCAAATCGGCGATCATCCCTGTGCAGGATCTACCGCTTTTTCATTGTTTAGCCGGGGCTTAAACCGGAGTTTGTTTCTCTAGCCTCGTTCTTAGGATAGATGGTGTAGAAGGTAGTTGCATTTTTCATACAGCACTCCCGAAGAGAAGGGAATAGAGACTGAAGCAAAACCACTTCCAGTATCTGAATTTCACAAAGAAGTTTCACATTCATAGATTAACCTGGCATCAAATCTAGCAGAGTATACTGGAAAAGACACAAATGAAATAATTACACCGAACTAGAGTTTTTCTCAAAATTAAGCTTCTGAGATGTTTTCCAGGGCCTTGGGAATAATATTCAACATATTAGCCTATAATTCAAATAACAAAAAAAAGTTTCTATGCTAACAAACCATTATGAAAATTATACTAGTCAAACATTAAAAATATACAGTATGATAATTTAGTTCATGTATAAATTTTTGCCTTAAAGTGAATTATATTTATTAAAGACTTCGAAAAAACCGATTTCGATATAGTTGTTTTCAATTTGCAATAAAATCATGTCTGTTATAAATAAATCATGTTACCAGTCAACGATATCTACGATCTTTCAGATTTATTCACTATTACAAAGGTACTTTGCTCAGTAAAACGTAAATTAATCATTTAAAAATTTCATTTGCTGTGACTACCCAATAAAATTTCTCAAAAAGTATTTTTATAACACAATGTAACGCACAGATTAAATGTCTCAGGTGTAAGGTAAAGGCATGTGTGTATCATTCTAGAACTGATCGATTATAAAAGTCCTAACTATACTTCTTGCGTACGTTATCGTCTACATACAGAATAGAAATTAGTGATTATGGTACAATTTTCAGTGATATATAGACCAGAAGCCTGAAATTTTTGTAGCTGATACTTTTTTTGAATTAAGTTGTAATTATATTAAGTTTGTGTTGTAATTATATTAAGTAACTTATTTAATTCCAATGTTCAGTCTTAGAACCCCACGAATACTATCAAGAGAATAAACGCTTTAAGTGCGAGAATAAACACGTAAGACGTAAGCAGGGTTAACTGCCCTTTATTTCTCAGAATAAATACAATCAACTCCTAATCGGAGTATACCCAAAGCCTCCACTTGGGCTTGAACTTAAATAATTATGAATTCAAACTAAACTGAGCTTAACTAAAGTTATCTGAAAGATATAGCTGAAGCTATCAGGTTTCTAAGTAGTTGGCCCCTAAATATTAATTAAATCTGCGAAGCCAAGCAAGGGCCTAAAGTATGGTCGAGCGTAGTATCCTAAAAGAGAACGTAGCCAAAAGGCAAACACTCGCTAGTCAGGAAAATGAGACTCTCTCTCTCGAAGTCGGTGAAACATCGACTTCTCAAAACGACCATGTTTAAGAGTGTAAATTCTACAAAACCCTTTCTTATCAAAGTTTTAAAATTGTAGCAAGTGTGCTTTCTTAAATTCATCATTAAAACGTTTCCTGTTTAGGGCCAACTTTACACAATATCTAAAGCTATACTAAAACTAAGAATCTTACATTCACAATTTTTTTTTCAAACTGACTTGGAAACAATCATCTGCTTCTTTTTTTGAGCAGGCTATCAGTCTCGGTCCTTCCGCAAATTATCTGGAAGGAATCTATGTCAGTGATATTCTTTCATAAACCATTTCCACTTTGGTTACCAACTCTCTTTATTGAAATTAGTTTTGGCCCTCAAACACTTTCATTCACACCAAACTTTAAAATCTCTTCCCCCCACGCTCTCCAGGAATTGTTCTGAGTGAAACGAGCCTCTTATTGTTGTGTTATCGCGAAGATACACTACCAACTATCCAATAGCTACGATTTGTTAGAAACTTGACTTTACAGACTTCAATATCCTTAAAGACAAAACTAGATATAATGTCCTAAAAAAGAACTTAATTTAAAGTTCTGAAGTTAAGTCTGGACAGCCTAACTTTAAACACATTAAATCTATACTTTTTTTCTATTTATCTCTTATACAAAGTATAAGTCATGCTTGACAACAACTTACATTTGTACAAGTTTAACTTTTACAATAGTTTGAAAGCTGAAATTAGAATTTCTATATTCAACAGAACATTTTAACATGCAATATTTTAAAATTCAGTTTACATCATTCGTTATAGTTGCTATACAAGATTTACAAAGTTTTGCTACAGTCTTCCTTTAAGTTAACACATTTGAAGTCCTTCGGCTAAACATATTCACAAATTAGTTTTTCGTAACTTGAGAATACTCAACTACAATTACAACTACATTCTCGCAACTTGCGAATTCAATTTCTTGCTTTAAACAGTACTTAGCAACTTTAAACACATGACATAAATTTAACTTTCAATACAAAATAGAAAACAAGGAAAATTTTTACTTATCTTTTTTGGTTTCTATACTCCTCCATTTTTTCTCGCAGAATTCTTGCATGTGGGAGATCTTAAGCTTTGGGTTCTCAGTCTTCTTGGGCGGCTGGTATTAATTTCGGGCCCCTCTTTTTGCTTCGTTCCTTGGGCGTTGAATCGGCCTGCTTTTCTCGTCGGTTGAGGGTTCTGGAACTCAGGCTTCCTCTTTGCCTTGTAGTATACGGGTCTTCCCTCGGAGGTTTTCCTCGTTTCCTGAAAAGGAATGGATCTTGCCTCGTCGGATCATTTTCTTTTTGTAGATCTTGGCTGCCCTATTCCTGTGGCTTCTTCCAAGGTAGTTGGCTTCAGTTCTGTATTTGGACGTTTTCTTTCCTTATTCTCCATGAGCCTTTTCTGCTTTCCCATAGGCGCTGGCTTCTGTTGAAGGGGAACCTTTCTCTGTTTCGTTTTCTTCATTCTCGCTGGGCCTGAACCTTGCGGCTGCTGTTGCGTTATCTTGGTGGTACTTTCTTCAGTGTTATCCGTTTGCTTTCTTTTTGTTGCTGGCGGATCCCTGCTAGGCGACGGCGAAATTCAGATTTAGGAACCTGCAATAGATCTTTTAAAACTAGAAAATCCGTTCCACTATAGTACGGTTTCAGCTGGTACACGTTAGCAATTGTTTGCTGTCCATTTTCCGCCTTTAAGTACACGTAGAAAATTTCATTTTCTCGAAAATGAACGGCCCCTCAAACCTGGGTTCAAATATGTCTACCCTACTTTCGGGTGCCTAAGATACGGAATGTTTTAATTTTAACACTTTCTGGCCTATCGCATATTCTAACTCGCGTCTCTTTCTATCGTAATAGATTTTCTGTTTACCTTGCCGCATAAGAATTTTTGATGGCCTCATTAATAATTTTCTGGATGTCATTCAATTCAAACTCTTCCTGTCTTTCTTGAACAAAAATAGCTTATCCCGTGGCGGTAAAATTTTTCTTCCTAGGAATAATTCTGCGGGGATTTTTTGTGTGGTATCATGTTTTCCTGTTCTCAAGGCAAAGATTAATTAATTGATACAGCTATCCCAACGGTCGTGATAATTCGTAACATATCCCCGAATAATTTTAACTGTATTCTTATTTACGCGTTCCGCAATATTTGATTGCGGTCTATAAGGTAGCATTTTTAGATGGCGTACGCCGAGGCCTGTCCACAGCTTTTCAAATAAATTACTTATGAATTGCCTACCATTATCTGATATCACTTTTACTCGTGCCCCGTATTTAAAAATATATTTATTTAGAAACGAATTTGCTACTATTTTTGCTGAAGCCCGTTTAAGGGGAATTATTTCATCCATTTTGAGAAATGATCCACAATGGTTAACAAGTATCTACTTTTATTAATCTTTGTTCTAGAGTAGGGACCGAGCAAATCAATGCCAATCAATTCATTCGGGAAAGGGGTTTTTATGCTATTTAAGTATCCGGCCGGGTTGTAATTAAAGTCGTTAATTAATTGACGCAAGTGGCATGATCTGACATACGCTGTCACAACTTTCTACAACTGCGGAAAATACACCGCTTCGCTGGCCCTTTGCAGGGTTTTCCTAACACCAAGATGGCCTCCTAATTTTGAATTATGGAGCTCCTCTAGAATACTTAAGCGTAGACTTATTGGGACTACTGGTCGCAGTTCTTGATTATCGTTGGTTGTTTTCATGTAAAAGAGCAATTTATCAATAACTTCATAATGGGCCACCCTTTTGCGAATATCCATTAAGTCTACATGATCAAAATTTTCTGGATCTCCCAGATAAGCGTAAATGTCTTTAAATTCTGGGTCCGTTTTTAATTCGGCAATTATTGTTTCCCGGAATTCAATTATTTTCGCAGTTAGCATCGTATATTTAATTGTATTTCCGTCTTCATCGATCTTTTTTGTTGATAGTATTACAACATTTTCTTTCCCCGGCCTGTGTTTTATCATTAAATTAAACTCTTGCAGTTTTAGTGTCCAACGTATGAGCCGGGGCGACAGATTTTTACCGGAGTATGAGCGACCAATTGCCGCGTGATCTGAATACACAGTTATCGGGGCACTTCCAAAGTACACATGGAATTTTTGCACCGCTAGTAGGACCGCGAGGGTTTCCCGTTCAGTTTTATAATTTTGTTGAGTCTGATTAAGCGCCTTGCTAAAAAAAGCTATTGGCTGCCGGTTTTGGAAAGAACTGCCCAAACTGAGTAGTCTGACGCGTATGCTGCAATATCCAAATTTTGATCCCCTTCCGGGAATTTAAGAACAGGGGTGTTAATTAAGGCATGTTTCAATTCCTTAAAGGATGTGTTCGCCTCCGTTGTCCATGTGAACCTAGTCTTTTTTCGTTTAAGCACCAACAAGATTCAACTATCTTTGCAAAATCTTTAATGAATGCTCTATAATAGGAACACATTCCCAGAATGATAATTTCTTAGCCGTATTTGGCGGTGGATAACTTTTGATCTTTTAATTTTAGAGTTGTCAGTTTCGATACCGTTTTTCGAGATTATATAGCCGAGGTACCTCAATTCCTTGGCGGCAAATTTGCACTTTTTAAGATTAATTTTGAGGCCTGCCTCATTTAATAATGTAAAAACTTCCTCTAAATGTTTAGTGTGTTCCTCTAGTGTTTAGCGTGTCGCAATAATATTATCGAGATAGATGACTGTACTTTTTTCCAAGAATGGCTTTAAAACAATATTCATAACTTTTTGAAATGTAACCGGAGCTCCACTTAATCGAAACGGCATTCTAAAAAAGGCATACACGCCTGACTTTGTAATAAAAGCTGTTTTTTTTCGACATCCTCGGGTTTGACTGAAATTTGAAAATACCCTGACGTCAGGTCTAAAGTGGTCATATAATTAGTGGTCCGAATTTTTCTTATAATTTCATCTATTATCGAGAGGGGGTGTGTGGGATATTTCGTTATGCTATTTAATTTTCGATAATCAATTGCGAACGTCCATGCTTTTGGATCTGCGGGTGTCAGTCAATTCTTCTTTCTATATAAAACTACGGGACTAGCATAGGGGCTGGTACTTGGCATAATTATCTTATCCTCGAGCATTTGTTAATGTGTTGCTTGAGAATGTCTTCCTTCACCCGATCGTATCTGTAGGGTTTTGAACTAACTGGGGCCTCACTACCAGTGTAGATGCTATGCGAGACAATCTGGCAGAAGCCAGGCTTTTCATCAAATAATCGAGAAAACGTTCTTACGAAATCTTGAATTTTTTCTTTTTCTCCTTCTTCGAAGTGAATTAGATTTACCTCCGGGACTGCTGTTTTTTCTTCTTGAGTTTCGTCCATCTTGACCTGTAAGATAGAATATTTAAAATTACTTTTTGCGTTAGCTGCGCGTAAGAAATCAGCCCCCAATATGACTGCGGTTAGCAAATTCTTTACCACGAGAAAGTTTATTTTCTGGACCTCGTTTTTTATTTGGACATGCAGCGCCACTTTTCCCATGCAGACACAAAGTGTTTGCCTTGGGCAACAATTACCAGTTATCCCGTTGTCTTAAGCAGTCTATAACGACGAAAATGCTTTCTAAAAAATCATGCGAAAGGAAGCTGCACTGAGCCCTGGTATCCAGTTAGGCAGTCGTAGGGACGTCGTTTAGTAGTGTCTGGATTTCTGGTAAGGCCAAATTTTGTACGACTACCGTATTCAGTTTGATTTCTGAGGGATTTAACTTCTCACACGGTGACTTCACCCTCCTTCTGGTCACCGTGACTAGTTTAAATTTTTCTTTTCAACCCTTGGTCCAACTGCTTTTTATTTTTCTACGCTTTGGTATGAGCAGCATTTTCTTATCCGGCTTTGCGGCTTTTCCCTCTTGCCGATAGGAATTCTTCTGACCTTGTGATTTCGTCTGGGCTTGAAACCTTGAATACTGACTAAAACTGTTTACACGTGCATTTTCGGCCGTTCGCCTACTCTGAAATTTGACAGCTAGTTCGAATAAGCTTTCCAGCGTTTGTGGATTTCTAACTTCAAGAAAATCTTGAATCGACGGAAGCAACCGCGTCAAAATTATTTCGATGCTTTCCTTGTCGGACCTTTTTCCATATAATAATTTGACAATATGGATCTTTTTTAAGGTAAAGCCTGTTAACTCGTCAACATTAGTCTGATATTTACTGAATAATTCTAAATCCAGTCTTGCACGGTGTCTTACAACTGGGAATGCTTCAATAGCGAATTTTCAAAATTTTCCCAAGTTTCGGATCCTGGATCCCCCAACAAACTCTTACCAATATTCCTGTACCAGCTGAGAGCTTGACCTTTTAAATTCGTCGTAGCAATGATAATTCGCTGAGGCTGGTTGACAAGATATAATGTGAAGTGTATATCCAGCTGCTCCAGGAAGGCCATTACGGATCCTCTTCCATCAAAAGTTGCTGTTGGCTTCATCGTGGGTCTCATAGCCTCCACTATAGATCCGAATCCCTCTATGGGGTTGAATGTGGCTGAGGAAACTGAAAGGTAAGACGGGTCAACGAGAAATCTTCACTTATTAGCGGCATGGTTCGTTAAGAACAACTTCGGGCGCCAAATGTATACACAAAGCCTCCACTTTTGCATGAACTTAAATAATTATGAATTCAAAGTAAACTTAGCTTAACTAAAGCTATCTGAAAGATATAGCCAAAGCTATCAGGTTTCTAAGTAGTTGGTTCCTAAATATTAGCTAAATCGAGGAAGCCAAGCAAGGGCCTAAAGTATGGCCGAAACGTAGTATTCTAAGAGAGAGCTCAGCCAGAAGACAAAAGCGCGCTAGTCAGGAAAATCAGACTCTCGCTCTCGAAGTTGGCGAAACATCGACTTAAATAGTAGTCTAACACATCTGCATTAACTGCGTTTCTGAAATTACGTTCTGGTAGGAAATTGTAAACTGAAATTAGAATTGATAGAAAAGGTGCCTAACTTAAAATAACTGTTAATAAAATTAGGGTAAACCTTATAAGTTATTTATATATATATATTTACTAGATATGTATATGTATATTATTTATTTATTTATTAGTTATTTATTTATTTATATTATTATGTTATTATTTATTTATATTATTATGTTATTATTTATTTATATTATTATATTATTATTCTATTATGAATATACGAATATTATTTTATAAGATATTTTAGGCATTTTGAACTTCCGTGAAGTAACCTCTTCTACGACATTGCAGATAGTAAAACTCGTATAATAGCAATTAGCAGTGGAATGTCCTCCAAGAGCATTAAATATTTTTTGTACTAAGACGTCAAGGTGTCAGCTTAAAATGATGTTTAGTTTCAGAAAAGAAGAGTTATTAGCTGGGTATGTGTGTTTTTCTTGCGGTCGTGATCTATCTCATGATTTTCAAATCAAATTATAGCGCCGCGATGCCATTTTATACAGTAGTAAAAATTATGAGAAATTTTGAAAATGGATCTTTTGATGGTTTCGATTTTTAAATCAGAATGTAAAAGTACAGGGATTTTCTTTTATTTTGCAAAATTTGTAGTTTTAAGCGATTTGTTTTTGCAGCATGTTCCCATATAGGAAATGTTTGTTTTATTCACATGTTTTAAAGTTTTATGTTAAATATACGTAGTTGCATGCGTACAGGTTCATAATAAATTGAATGCACACAGGTCCGATGATAGGTTACTAAAATTTATTTTTCAAAAGAAACACTTCAGAGTTCTGGAATTTTCCACAGAAATATTCGTACAGGTGTTCACAGCATCACAGAGTACAATCAGTAAGTATTCTTCAAACTACTAAGAACGTTAAACAGAAAGCAATGCAAAGCGCATACAAAGCCAAAGCTAAGCCAAAAATATCTCAGTACTCCGATCTTACGCTGAACTAACAACTCGCAACAAAAACAAAAACAACTAGGTGCAGATGCTCTCTCCGACGTTATATAGTTTTCACTGGGCCTCCGATATATTTCTAGTGCTTTCTACTTCTGGAAATTACTGGAAGGCAATATGAATGTCGAATTATTGTTACAACTAACATAATGATCAATTACGTTTATTCGGTTGCAATACTTATAAGGTTTCAACTGTAATCTCTTGATCTTCTTGCTAAACATACGCTGTGAAACCCTATGTGGAGGACAGTGAGCAAATCTGGGCTATGTCCTTTAGTGTTGAAGAACTACAAGTCAGAAGGAGGGTTTAAAGGACCCTTTAATTCAAATAATTACAACTCTCCGACTTGAGAGTAAGCCACTGCTTGAGCTGAAAATAAAGCGTGTTAACAATTCAATTTCCTAAGTTTAACTTTAAGTAGGACGGGGAGGGAAGCCTAACTCTCAGTGAAATGCAATAATGCGAATTTTACGAGTAAGAAATAGCAAATGCAATTGCTTATGAAGGCGAACTTAGAGAGAGGAATTATTTGCGCGTACAGCCTTACGGCGATAAATCCAAGACTCTGTATCTTTTTCTCGTTAACTCCTGCCTTTTAAACTGCTATCAGATATCTGCGGTTTGCATAAATATCTCGCTCGCGCTAAATTCGGGCAGCAACTGAAACTTCGAGATATCGATAGGAAAGTTCAAACTAAAAATAACTTGGTTAGTTAAAATAATGAATGCTACATACTTACTGCGGCGAGGCGATAAGGTGGCAGGACAAAAATCCCACCAAATGGTCACCAAGTTTGGCTACTTTTGGCGTGTTCTCGCCAAATTTGGTGACATAATAAGTCGCCAAAACCGTTGCCAGTTTGACGATATCTCGCCAAACTCATTTACTGAATGTAAATGGCTTGCCCCTATATTCCTACTTTTCCGACATAGCTTTTCTCTCTAGATTACATTGCACATCCTCTATCTATCTACAAAATTCGTAATAATATGTTTTCATACTTTCTATGGCAGTTTTCCTTCGATGCGTTGGGATGTAAGATAAAGTTTTCTTGTTGAATTTTTTTTTAAATTCCGAGTAACGGTTTATAAATGAACCTTCATCATATTAAAGTAGGATACCTTCAACATATTAGGCTCACATATATGAGACTTTAATACCTCCTTTAAGGCTCTAAGACAGGAGCCCTCTCAACCAGTCTGGAATTCGTCCTCCTTGAGGAAGAATTTCATTTTTTCGGGGAGAAAGCTATCAGCTTTTTACTTGGTTGTTAAGTATCCAGATTTAATTCATGAATACTAAAAAAAAATACTTTTATTCAAGTTTTGGTATATATCATATTATGCATATATATTTATACTTTTGTATATTTTGTTACTTTTCGAATTTTTATTTTTCAAGTTTCTTCTACTAATAAATTCTCATTTTAATTGTGATGTGTTTAGATCCAGTATAACCTCTTATCCACGGTTGCAATTATTGATATTGTTGAGGAATTGCCTTGCTTTGATTCCAATTTAATTTTAACTAGGACTCTCTCTCTCTCTCTCTATATATATATATATATATATGTATATATATTTCTAGAGTTTTGGAAAGAAAGGGGGATAATCTTCTGGCAATGGGGAAAAGGATGTATAGGGCAAAGCAAGTTGAGAACACTATGCTCCAGGAATTTAGAGTTCGAGGCATGGTTACTGATAATTATTTTTTAACTAATAGTGCGTATGACGATAGGTAGAATTTAATTATACGTAGTTATTTGGAATTCATCCATATTTTATGAGAACTTTTGTTATGCAATGAATATTTATTGCATTCAATTATATGAGAAATACAATTTTTCTCTGAAGTCAGTGTATATAAAATCAATTCGATACATATTCTAATTTAAGTATTAGCCTTAACTGTATAAGATACTTTAAAATATTATTATAAAACAAAGTTTTGAGGAAGTGAGCTAGATACTCTAAATTGAAATTTCTAGTACTTACGTTTTAACGCAACCACCTTTGTAAAAGGCATCAAATTTTTAGAATACGCCACATTCTTGCAATGACGTTTCTTTAGGCAACAATGTGCGTAACAATTCTACCGTTTAAACAAGCAGTGACGTTTCGTCGTACTCCAGATACCAAAAGTTTATGCGTATAAATAGTAAGAATTTTTTCATCGTAAGCACAGTTCTAAAGTATGCGCCTGCAAGATATGGGATTTGCCCGTAGTAGTAGAAACAACAGAAAAAATATCTGAAGGAGGGGAGCAGGATTTTGCCGCTGAAGAAAAAAATTGCTATAAGTATTTGAATTAAAATAAATCGCCGAATGGCGATTGGAGGTGTTATGGCAAAAACAATCAATAGTAACTCCAAATGTGCTTTACACAATCATGAAACGTTAAAATCATTTGAATGGTAAAATACTTTAAAATCATTTGAAAGAATGAAAAAAGCAACTTTTTTTCCGCACATGCACAATGAAAAAAAGAGAAAGGGAAATATGTTACTATAAATTAAGAATTTCACGAAGTGAATTATAAATTGAAAATAGTGCGCCAAGATAAATGTTTAAGTTTTTCTATGCATTTCTCACCAAAGTTTCCAAACTTTAGTATTTGGGCAAAATTTGAGTCGTATAATCGAAGTATGGAACAACCTGTCGGTATATCATTTCAGAAAAAGTTCGATTTTATATCAAAGTGCGTATGCTAGAACAAGGCTGTATATATAGCTAATGTCTATCCTAAGTCGTGCTTTCGAGGCATGAAAAACACAAATTCCGTCTATCGTCCCAGTAGAACGGGAGTTACAGAACCGTCTCATTTCCTTTTGTGCAAAGTGTACATACGTTAACGTTTTTATATTTTTTCTGTGCATACTTGCTTAACACAAAATTGCTCGTTTTTTAAACAATAGATTTGTTCTCTCTCTATATAAGACCTTTTTTGCCTTTTTATTTAACAGAAATAAAAATATTTTAATCCTTTTAACTATATACAGATTTTTGTTAATTAAATTTTTATCCCTTAAGACCTTATATATATGCGGGTGTGTACGCATTCAGAAAGGAATTATGATATACTGTAGCTATTATTACTTTGCATGAATTTGCATTGCATAAACTGTATTTAATTTATTCTCTTCTTATTTTTAATTTATTACTTAAACTGTAATTTATTCTCGATTTATGTAGGCTTCTAGATGCAAAATAATGTTATTTCTTTTGAAATTCCTATTAAATACTTTTCTAATGCTCTGAACGACAATTTACAGTTTACCATACTGAAGCAAATTCTTTTTATATATTTGACTCTTCTAATCAAAATTTGGTTTCAGATTCTAAAATAATTAAAGAAGTAATCTAAACAAAAAAAAAAAAAAAAAAAAA
>KK117625.1:401729-449790 GCA_000611955.2 Stegodyphus mimosarum | reverse complement strand
TGTTTTAAAATTAAAAAAAAAAAAAAAAAAAAAAAAAAAAAAAAAAAAAAAAAAAAAAAAAAAGGAAAATAAATTTTTATGAGCTAAAAATGTTTTATATTATATTTTTAAAAAGCAATTTTATGCATTACCTTTATTTTCATCTCTTCAGTTTTAAATGCACCTTCCATTTTTAATGCAACCCAACCATAATCTTTTCAATTTAAAATTTATAATTTAATTAGAGGCATTTCTCATTTTGGTTTGAGCTAAAAACCTCTTCCAAGCTTTCATTACAAACACGAAGACTTGTTTCTTATAGACGATTTGAAAGTTTGTTATTTTCACATCCATGGGAATAAAGTTTCAAGTTTAAGTTCAAGAACTTTCACCGACTTCGTAAATTTATTTTTATATTTTCGTCGTTAACTAGGAACCCACCGTTATATAATACACAAAAACTCGGAAAGCAGCAGCAAGAATCGGGAAATAAAAAATTGTACACGTATAGCCCATTCGTTTCTTTTCAAGCTAAAATAACAAGCATAAAAATAAAATAATAATTTTTTAGCCTCTTTTTCTTCCTTTTCACACACAAAATGAAATACGAAATATTAAAAAATTCCTATCCAGGAAATAACTGCTAAAACCTCTCTGTGACACTACAGACAAAGGAGAAGAACTGCGTGGAGAATAAGCAGGTTCAAAGAAAACTATATTAAGTAAATACAAAAATGAAAATCCTACTAGGGAAAAAGCCCCATACCTAAAAACTCCACCCTCATTTTTGAAGACAAATATTTTCGAGGGTCGTATTTCAATTATCACAGAGTTTTTAGGTAGACCGTGTATGTGGAGGATTGAAGAAGCAGCACTGGACCCCCTACACCTCACCCTCATCCTCATCCTCTTCAAAAGAATGGAAAGAAAGAGGAAGGTGAACAGACAGACCGACACACACAAAACCCCTTCTTCCAGTGCCGAATTAGGGCGCAGCAAACTCTCCAATCTCAGAGGCCCCGAATGGCTCTGGAGAGGGAATTAGAAGGAATCGATTTCGGAACATACTCCAGGGCCACCCTCCTTTCCCATTTACCGACCCCCGCACACACAAGCATTCTGTGTTGCCAGGTGAGGCTATTTTTTCCTTGTTCTATTCGAGGAGCCTCAAAAATTCCTCGGCTTCCTTAGTCTCTTTATATAAAAAGTTCTAGTATAAAGGCTGATACATAGGAGCCAAATTTGGGACTGTCTATTAGTTTCTGCAAAAGGTAAGATTAGAAATGTACCGATCTTAGTGATATTGAGAAAAATGTTGAAGTAGTCTACAGTAGGAGATCTCAACCAGAAGGAAATTGCACCCCCGTCGGGGAGAATATAATTGTTTCAAGGGGAAATACTGTCAGTTGTTTTCAGCTGTTAAGTATTTAGTTTTAGTTTGAGAATATGAAAAACTGCTTTTTTTCAAGTTTCGGTATTTATCAAAGTTTTCTATTCTTTTAGCTGTTCAATTTATATAACACCTTAAAATTAATCTAAATCTAAATAAATGTATATATATATAGAAACAAGACTGGGGTAAAGCAGTCTGACTGGTGTAAATGTATATATATATATATATATATAGAAACAAGACTGGGGTAAAGAGGTGACTGGGGTAAAGCAGGTTGCGAACCACTGATGTAGGGTATTTTACGAAAATTTAATTTGCTTAGGGTACTTTTCCGAATACTAATCCTTTTTTCCATTAATGCAGTTCTAGTTATCAATTTTAAATTCCAGTAATTCATACCAGAAACTAACTGAGTTTGAACTGCACATGTCAAATGCAATGAGTAATACTCAGTGAGATTCCTTTTATATATTTATTTGCTGCAAATGTTTTTCAAAATGATTTACTTTTTGCGCTTAACTGGCGTTATGCTTCTTACCTAATATGCCGTGCTAACTCATCAGTCAAAGCTTTATGATTACTTTTCCACCTTAGGTTCAGATGCAACTGTTTGTGCCATGAATTCTACAAGTCTTTCTTAACTGTCCAGTGAAAGATTGTTTCAGATTTGCAAGCTGAGGTCACGCAATTCCAATAGATAAGAAGGACGTGTCTGGTGAAAACTCTGAGCTGGCATTTAATAATATCCTAGTTATGCTAAATAAGATATATATCCTGCGAACTAAAAGGCCAAGACATCAACTAAAATTCATTAGCATATTTTTGAAGCACAGTTCTGGCCTTCTAACACGCAGCGTTGCCTTAGCTAAAGGGCCAGTGTTTGATGGAGGAGTGAGAAGACATGACAAGATGTAACTGATCAACAGTGATATACACATAGTCTGAAGTTGTCACATTTTGTTCTTAAACAACCACTGTCCTAAGGAAGCCCATGAAAACTATTCCCCAAATATAACACGTTTACCGCTGCAAAAGGTATAGTCAGTATATAAACGCAGCATACCGTATACAAGGCAACTCTTTTGCATTGTTGTATGATTCATTTATAATATTGAAAAGCTCTGTGTAGTAATAAAATTGAGCTGCGTTAAAAGTGATACACGAGAAGGGTAACTGCTATGAAGTCTCAAATTCATAGATGAACTATATTCTGAGATGCATTCAAAAATCAGTTGATGGACAAACAGCCGCCCATTTCTCTTTCTAAAACAGGACACCCTACGACTTCCGTATTCGTGAATTAGAGTGGACGTTCAATGCTTCTGCATCTATTGCTGATTCATCGCCCTTCTGTTTTTCATAAGTACTAACAAAGCTAGTTCGAAGACATTCCACGAGTAAGGCCATTTCTCAAATACTCATTCCCAGCCGTAAGTCATCAAAACATGGTCTTCATTAAAGTAGCTTACCAGCAGTTTTCTCCATCATATGTACACGTAGTCGATAATATGGTGGTGCCTAATATTTCTGACAGCCAAGGCTTAATTTCTGAAATTAGAAGTGCCGGAGCCCTGTGGAAGATGGTGAGGAAGGAAAGAAAAGTAAATAAATAAAATAGCTAAAAATTAAAATAATTAAATAATAAATTTATGTTAAGATTAATATTAATTTATTTAATTATTTAATTAATCAATTTACTAAATTTAAATTAAGAAAAAGTAAAGAATTAAAGAGAAATCTAATAAGTTTTAAAATTAATTTTAAATAGCTAAATAGGAAAAAAAAGTATTGGACTTTGTCTTATTTGGGTCATCGGATGGAATTCCAATTCTGCTTGGATGCTAAGAACCAGCTCAGCCGATCTCCGTCTGAGTTTAAGCCCTGATTATACATATAATGTACTATTCCAAGGGATGACACATACCATTCATTTTTGCACACCAAGAAAAAATACAAAATGATTAAAGTTCCATTAAGTAGAATAGTAAGAATTCTAACAGCAGGAGGATATGGAAAGAAATTTAACGAAAAAGTGTAGCTTTGAAAATAAAAAAGGAAAAACAGACAAGAAGACTTTCTGATCGCGATGCCCTGTCGATATAATTCTATTTCTAATTTCCCTGAATGCTTTTCCTGAATACATTTTCCTGAATACAACGTGAAAATAAACATAAGACTTCTCTGCGCAAGTGACAGCAGTCGTTCCTCCGTTTGGTTAAATCATTCAGAAGGTCTACAGGAGCTCTGAAATGGGAAATTATTAGCGTGCAACGTGCACGACCAGGGTATCACTTTTAGTTTTTTGAGGAATACAAAATTTACCCGCTCTCATAAATTCATCGCCTATCCTGGAGAATAAGCCTTTGACATATGATTGGGGACTTTCCTTTCCTTAAACGTTTCAACCTCTATACAAGGCATGAGTGCAAGGGAAAGATAGGCCTACATTCAAAAGTTAGAATTGAATTTTAAAGCATATTTACTTTTAAAACAACCGGCGCAATTTAAGTTCTGCTGATAGCCTCTAAAAATAGCATTCCCACCTTGTCACATGACATCTACGAGCGAGGGTATTCTCACAACGTAGGGTTAATAATTATGCTTTGATTGATATATTTATGGCTAAAATAGCAGTATTGACATACATAGATGTCGAAGATAATAATGAATGCCTAATGTGCTCTCCGTCAATAACGGAACATTCAGTCTTGGACATTCAGCATTTAAAGTTATTTTGAATATTTTAAGAAATGAAGAAGTTGCTTTAACGTTTAGGAAGAAGGTGTAATATCTCTTTATAATTACTCAAGTTGGTAAATGCTTTCATTGAAGAGTATTGAATAAACGCTTTTACATATTTTCCCCCTCAAAGTAAGTCCTGCAATTCCATTACATAACAATCTTAATATTGATAATTAATTCAGAGATAACGCACGTAAGAAAGATTATTATTAGCATTTTACTACTTCTATAAAGGAAACACGATGCAATTGAATTAAAATTGAGACTGTCATATATTGATATTAAACTTTTGTTTTAAAGTATATTTAGCTATGGAAGGAAAAGCAGTAGTCTATCATAAGAAGGAATGACAGAATGAAGGTCAAGCGTAGGCATTAAAATGCAATTATATTATAAATCGATTGAACATTAAACCTAAAAAATCTTATGTATACACCACATGGCTTCCTTATACAGAATATTAAATTATACTCATTTTTCCTGCATTTCGTTTAAATTTATTTCCTTGAAATTCATTAGAGATATATTTCTCATTCAATTAATTCAGTTCTCACTTCGCTGCAAACCAAAAATACATAAAACCTCAAGATATCGTTATTAAAAATTGAAAAATATAAGAAAAATAAAACGTCAAATGCAGTTAAAACAATTAAAAAAAGCAATTTCTGCAATTAAAATTACAGTTTCTACGCAAGCAATTCAGCCAGCAGGCAAGAAAGCAGATTTTCCGGTGCACAAAACTGAAAGTTTACTTTTTTGTCCCATTAGCCAAAAAGACACTGGAGGTGCAGAAACTGATTTAATTTACTGTGCTAATTTCTAAATGTAAACAAATATGGCTGCTATGGTAAAAATGGGCTTAGCCACATTTGAGCTACTTTTAAATTATTGATAATTGTACAACTATTGCATGCAGACTAACTGAAGGTATAAAACCCTTAACTGGAAGATAAGAACAACACAATTAAATCATTTTTAAAGCAAAAAATGCACAATTTACCAACAAAAAAAAATATCAAAAACTAAGCTCATGGAGCCGAGTAACAGAGTGGGTACATACATATGTTATATATATTTATATACTTTTGGTGTTGCCAATTGCAATCAAAAAGGGAGATGCACAACTACATGTTATAGCAGTCATATATACAAAATTTCACCATTCTGAGACTTCGTTTTTGAGCTATGCGAGATACATACATACGTATGTACATACGTACAGACGTCACGAAAAAATCTCTTCTGAATACATTTTAAATCTTATTGCAAACGGTTTTAGGAAAAAGAATTATTTATTCTTTTCTTTCGGACAAATGTCACGCAAAAGCATCGTTATATTGTATTCATTAGAGGTCAATGGTCATTTTCGTTGAAATATAGTACCCGAAAATTTTCGCGATTGCAATACTTCCTTTACTTCGCACAAGGAAATAAAAAGAAATACGTGAGAAAGATTAAACCTGAAACAAAAAATGAACTTAGTGGAGAAGAGAAACAAGTAAAGCAATATATGGAGCCATATGTATTAAATATAAAATTAAACCAGAAACAAGTAATTTCAAAATTGAAAAAAATAATGTAAAAATAGTATTGGAGAAATGAAAGGTTAATTTGTTTCTTTAAGAAAACAGCATTCAATTACAAATCTGAAATCTGATTTTCTGTTGCAAATTTATGATCACATTGCATAAGTTTTATTTTAAACGCACTTTAAGCTATTGTTAGATATGTATGAAATGTTACGAGACGCAGAAATATTTTATAAACAGAAAACAACCCGTAGAGCTGCACCCTTGCTTTGGTTTAGGTGATAAATATGACTTGTCATCAGCGCAGAACTTTTAAAAGTTCCTGTTCTCAAATTGACTCTGTATGTCTCTTCATTAGTATTTCAGAATGTTACAAACTGTTCTTAGACTACAAATGAAATACGAGAAGTAAAACATCACAGAGCATCAGAATTACATTCGAAAGTATTTATCTCTAATTCCGGTATCTTGAATATGCAAAATAAGAGCATTCATGAGAAATAAAATGCCAGCTACTTAAAACCAACGCCATCAAGATATACCTAATTAATTATCATATTTGAAATGTAATCTGGTTACCGGAAGCAACAGATATTACAAAATTCACTATCAGAAGTCTCTGGAATGAAACATCGACTACAATGTTGCTATTTAGGGAAATCTGAAATAAACATAACATTTGTCTTGAAATGCCCTTGTGTATTAATTAGGACGTGTTCTTATATGTGTGTGTGTATCGGATAATTAAAACAGGTTGGGCAGTTGTAGTTATAACACGCACTTTAAATAGTCCATAGTTTCAGCAAAAGCAGGCTACCAGTTTTTGTTTTAAGAAATGAAAGGAAAGCAAATGAAAATGGGATTTTAGCATGCTGTAAAGGTGCGGCCGCTGATTCAGATTCATATCAGCTAAATATACATTGGGGTTTAGAAAGCGTTTACTAGTTTATATTTAATTAAAAGCAAGTTGAGTATTTTTATTCTGTGTCACAGTTTAGTAAATAACTTTCTTCAGCAGAGTTTAACAGCATGCTATGAAAATATAATTCATATTCAGTTCATTAGCTTCGCTGATATTATGGGATTGGATTCTAACTTAACTTTAAAGTTGCAAATTGTTTGTTTGCCTTTGAGTTTATAAAAATAAAGGCTAAAACTGTTACCTTAATTACTTTTCTCAAACATATAATTATATCTTTAATAATAATTCAAATTGCAGTGTGTTTTTCTGAATAAATAATAAGCTTATGGCGAACGTTTCATGTTTCTTGAAGTTTAAAACAGTATATAAAAATGCAATCAACACGCAAAAATAGCAGGTAAATCATTGAAGGTATTGTTTTAAAATACGTTGCAGAATAGAAACAAAATTCTCTTAATTTTGTTTCCTCGAAGTACATAATACAATGCACGAATTTCGATGAAAATGTTTCAAAATGAAGCTTAAAACGGAATCAATGTTTGACAAGAAATGTGGTTTCTAAATGCTAATTCACTCAGTTATGAATGAAATAAATTAACAATGGTTGACTAAACATCCTTTAGTGTCTCCGTTTCTTATAGAGGGGAAAAATTCTGGAAATTTATGAGAATTTCTGTCCCTTCGGTTTCAACAGTTTAGAATTTTAGACTTTTGTTAGCTTTCTTTTGTCGAATTCGGTTGATAAAATTTCCCGTTTTTGTTTCTTTTCAACAAATATAACCAATTTATCACTAACTCAAACAGGTGTAAAATACAGAATCTCCAATTTTGTCACAGCTACTTCCATTTTGAAAGTGATCACATATATAAAATTGTACTGCGATGCAATAAAAGTAAGATGTAAACAAATAGATATGAATATTTACATAGGTTTCAATAAAACAGAACAAATGTACTTAGAAAAATATTTATTTAATCTTCATGATATAATGATGAAGAAGAAAAACGAGATTTAAGTTATATAGGGCAAGAATTCTCAGTATCTCCAGGAAAAAAATATGTTTACTTTTCCGAATAAACATTGGGCATAAATTTAAAAATTAACACTTAATGAAAAGCGTCTTATGAATTTAAATCGAATTTGATATTTTTCTACTTTCATATGATCGTTCAAAATCCTAGTGAATAATGAAGATCTAAATTATTATTCATTGTAGACTGCTATTACGTACGATTCGAGTTCGTTCACAGTTTCATAAATAATGAAATACTTTGTTCGAAGATATTAATAACATAAGTAATGTGTGCTACCCTTATACCAAGAAGACATGCTGGAAGGAGGGAGAACGTACCTTATATACTCTCCCTTTTAAGGTACGACTGGGGATTAGAGGACCCAGTCGCCAAACCTTGCTGGCGACGAAGGATTTTCCACTACCTTTTAGTTCGGGTGCCAGTCATAGAGACATTAGTTTATTTTGTAGCAGGAGACATGAAGATGTGCAATGCCGTCACCGGGATTCGAAACAGGACCTCTCGAATACGCGCGAGTGTGCAAACATTACACCATGAGGGCATGTTGGAAGGAGGGAGAAAATACCTTACAAATTATTGGCTTCAGCTATACCTAATTTTCGCATTCATCTTTGTAATTCATTTTAACTTCGTTTACAGGAATGAAGATGAAGTATTTTGTATGTAGTTATACTGTAAAAATAAAGCGTAAGTAAAAGCATAAAGTTTTCGTTCTTCTGTAGATTGTGCAGATATTTAATTTCCTTTCTGCAAGGAAACTCAAAAGCATTGTCTTGAATTTATTTATTAATTAAAATAAAAAGTTCTTATCGCTCCTTGAACTGTCTTCAACTAAAATTTGATAAAATTCAATTTATTAACAAAAATATTTAAGTGTAATACTGGATTATCAAGACTAGAATTGCTTAAATTGACATGCTCTAGTTCCAAAATAGATGGCGTATACGCTTTGTACAAACGTCCTTGCAACGACCTTTATTTTTGTAGCTGTTAGATGAAAGCCTATTCCACTTATATAAAAGTGTTTTAGGTGACGCAAGTATTCATATATGGGCAATTTAAAACTTAAAAATAGATAGATAAATAAATAAATAAATAAATAAAAATAAAAAATCTAAAAGCCATCAAAGTTTACATCTCTCCCAAAGAAGTGTTTTTGTTTCTTCATTTACACATACATACACGTTTAGAAAGCATTTGGGCTAATGCCCCTTTGAGGTAGAAATATTTAAAAACGGCATATCTTTAGAATTTCCAATAGCCAATCTCGCCGGCTGAGATTAAAATATTTTATTCCGTGCAGTGTGTTGCCACTGCTCACATTGAAATCGTTGAGATTCTTAATAAAAAAATTCGTTAAATTTAAAAAATTATGAAGTAGGTAATAAACAAATTTGCAATTCAAGATTCGGGCTTCCAGGTGCCCGTAGTTCGGTTGAAGGACTACCGTATTCAAAATTTGATGGCTCAAGGTATCGTATCTTTGTTTTTTTACAATGCGAGAAACATACATGCATTCATGCAGATTCTTCATTATTTAATTTATCTAAATATAATACAGAGCGTTAATAGTGACCCCAATTCAAAATGTGATTTAGCCCTTTATAGTGGTTCGAAACAATAGGCCGTTTCGAGACTAATAGCCCTTCTAGCGCTAACGTCCCTTTGGGCTAAAAGAAAAGAAAAATCAGTTTTGTTAAAATTACGAAATCTAACTTTTTATACGTTCCCCAGTCCCTATATTTATATTTAGGAACATTTTATACTTATTATACAAAATAAAAAACAAGAAATTTGACTCTTGGGAGACAGAAATTGATCGAGATATTTAGTTTCAAATTTGGGATATTTGACTGTATTTTCGTCCAGCATTGCGGGTTAGGATAATAAATAAATTAGATTAATTCGAGGTTGATTTTGTTTCTCAAAAGCCATTAGTGATAATCGTTTGCGATTTATTATGGGCCTGTAACATTCTTTAATTTATAATTTTCTTACATCTGGTGTTCGAGAAGAATTTTCACGTGAGTAATTTATAAGTTTTCCCTAAAACTACGTCTTTAATAATCTCATGAAATTTTATTACTTTAAAATTATATCTAGTAATCACAAAAAAGGGATTTAAATGCGAAATATTTCTAAACTAGAAATAATTTAAATTTTCAATTTATTCAAATAATGCCAAGAGTTAGCTTTGTGCCACTAATGAAATCTATCAGTTTTCTAGAACACGAATTCCATGAGATTTCGTTTAGATCACTGAATACTAGTAGTTCGATCTGGTTTTGGTTCAAACCCAGGCCAAAGGAAAGACTGTATGTTTGGTTTCGTGGTTTCCTCCATATATAACATGAATATGAACCAGGTTTTCTCAAAAGGTGCTCCAAGGCATCCCCTCTCTTCGGCATATATCGCCCATATTCAAACAATATAAGCCAATTCTAACTTATGAGATTCTGTGAATAAGGTTGTTTGTTTGAATAAATTTATGAGGATTGATACTTTTCATGACAATCTACATAGAAATTATTGTAACGTAATTTATTACCATCAGAAATAATTTTTTAAAACTCATATTTTTTTCTCATTAAGCACAAATGCAAACATTTCGCTCTTCAGTATCTGTGAGGCCCTATAATAATATTTCTAAATTTAAAATGCTATATTTCGGTTAATTTTTATCATACAGAAGTCAAGCTTTGACTGCCTCGTGCGACGTAAAGAAAGCATTGTAAGGACAAAAAATTTCATGTATCATATTTCAACGAAAATATCCCTTTTGACCACTACCGAATGCAATTTAACGGTGTTTTTGCTTGACATCGGTACGTAAGGACAGAATAAAGGAACTTTTTTTCTCCAAAAAAATTGTAAAACTGATTTAAAATGGATTCAGAAGAGATTTCTACGTGGCGTGTGTGAGTACGTACGCATGTACGTAAGTATCTCGCATAACTCAAAAACGAAGGTTGAAGTAACCTCAGAAGGTTGAAATTTTGTATATAGGACTGCTATAACATGCAGATGTGGACGTCCCTTTTTGGCTGCAATTGGCAGCATCAAAAGTATATATATATTCCTATATTAGATGGTATAAATTTTGCAGCACTACGCGCAGAATTTTCTACGAGTTTTTCTAGTTTTTTTCTCTCAACGACGAATAGAAATTTCGTCAACTTTCTCAATACACAGAAAAATATATATATAATCTGTATGCTGTAATTGTAGAACTATCAAAAATTTAAAAGTTGTTTAAGTGTGGCTAAGCCTAATTTTTGTTTCCCATAGCAGCCATATTTGTTTACGTTTAAAACTTAGCAGAATAGTGAATTCAAGTTTTGTAACTTCAGTGACTTTTTGCCGAGTAGGACCAAAATTCAACTTTCATTTATGTGCAACGAAAAATTTGCCTTGATGTCTGCTGGCCGAATTCCTTGCTTTTGCATACAAACTCTAACTGTAATTTTTTAAAAATTTTTTAACTGTATTTGGTGTTTATTTCCTATATTTTTCAATTTTTAATGAAGATATTTTGAGGTTTCATAGAGTTTTGCCTTGCTGCAAACTGAGGACTGAATTAATTGAATAAAAATATCTCTCCAATGAAATTCGAGGAAATAAGTGTTCCGTATTAGCAGCAGCAAATATTGTCGACAGTCTTTCTCGGACAGAGGAGAATGCTTACGAGTAGCGCATGCGCATTAGGTACGCAGCGCTGAATAGTCTGTGAAACCTGTTTTTTTATTTGGTTAATTCCTTACGTCGTTTTAGATTTATTATACTATTCGAATAGAACATGTGACAACGATTAGATAATTCTTCAGATGATATGCATAATTTTTGTGCATTGAGTAATATAATATGTATGAGATGTAACGCTGTTAAGTGAGCCTAGCGCCAGAGTGTCGCCGTGGAAAAGAAATGTAGTAAATTTTAAAGAGTACATTTATTCTATTGTGGTTTTTCGCTATCGGCAAAATAGATTTAATTCAATTCGATAAGTTTAAATCAAATGCAAGAAAAATGCGGATAATTTAATATTTCGTACAAGAAAGTCTCCAAGAGAAATATTAAATTTAAAAATTGGACAGAACTGTCGCCCTCATTTTCCGAGTGGAAACAGTGATATATCAGCAACAAGTCTGCGCCATTGTTGCTGATATCATGAGACAGAACTATCGATTTGATGCGATTTCATCAAAAAACATAAAAAAACACATTTGAATTTTGAAAACATATCTTAGAGTTTCAATGGCTGGTGTCTAGATGCGCCTATGTACCAAATTTCTTAGCCCTGGGCGTATTAGCTTACGCGCAGCACGAAGAAAGGACACACTCACGGACAGACTCTTCCTTTTATATATATATAGATAGATAAACCAAATTAAAGTCTATCAATTTCAAAATTTATCTCTTAAGTAGAGAGCGTATGACAAAGACAAATCTTTCAAGATATATTTAATTATGTAGCCTTTTCGAAATGCGTTGTATAAAGAAGATTATTAACTTAAAAAAAAGATTTTAAAAATTGTTCTGCGCTTGGTGTTAAAGAAATTAAAATATTTGAATAAAAAAGAATCTTTTGAATTTTCAATAATTCTAGTTGTATTTTTGAACATACGGTTTTTAAATTTTTCGTCTTAAATACTGCTATCCAGAGATATGAAATTAGGTCTAAAAGCTGTTTTTCAGTATTCTTGCATTTGATAATTTGGAATCTTTTCACTTGTTTCGTGCACATAGTGTAATCAAAAGGTTCGTAGACAAATCAAGCACTTATAAAAATTGAACGTGTAAGTAAAAAAAACGTGGTTTCTGCAAAAACAGATCGGTACTTAACGGTAATCCCAATTGGTAGTTACTGTAATCAGTAATCCCAATCACCTTAGTAGAAATGTCTAAATGCTCTGAAAAACCTCAGACTCAGGTAACTACGCGCTTAACAAAAAATATTCGAGAAAACGTGTGCATGACAAAGATTCCGTTGCCAATGTCGCCTTTTTCGTATACGTTTATTTCTTGTATTCCAGGTTCCAATGGCTTTCTGTAGAAAAATTATAATTATTTTTTGTCTTAGAATCGATTTTAAAATGTGTGCTTGTAGAATTTTCCTGTAATAGAAGAATTGTTTATAGGGATATATTATTTTGTAGCAAAATCCTTAAAGGAACAATGCTTCGACTTCTTTCTTAAAGTGATCTCTACGAAATTTACACCATCACAAAATCAAAACTATTTGTAACTAAGTTTACTGCTCATCTTTTGGAATAAATGCATAAAACGTAAGTAATAATATGCACATATGTATATATAATTTTTTACATTTATTATTATTTTTTTTCCGTAAAATTTACCAAGCTGCTCCAATAGATTTGCGATAATACGTAAATACCAATAAATACCTAGGAACGTTAATTAAAAAAATCTTTGATCTTAAATTTTCAGAAATAAGATGCAACAATAATATTAAAAGATAGAATAACAGCTCAGAATAACTTAATTGTCTATTCGAAATCTATTACTTGTCGAAATTACTACTTAACGCATTCACTAATAAAAGAAACTACAATATACGTGCAGAGCATAAACTCCTCACAGCTGTCTTGAGTGCATCCAATTGATTAATAATTTTGAATCAACTCTAAAATCCTGAAAAGATGGGCTATGTGAGTATATTCCGAAGCATAAACAGTATTACGAACAAACTTCAGTGGTCTTATGTCGGGCAGCTATTAGTCAGTAGTTTGTAAACCGAGGAATAATTGGTCATTATTATGGAACAACTGATATGACATTTATGTATAAATGTGTTGATGGAAAACTAATTTACACGAGCGAGATATAAAATGGGATGATGCTATGTTCTCCTGAACAAAATGCTGCGATAGAGACTTTGTTCCCGTAAACGAAATATTATGTTTTGGCTTATAATGTTTCTAACTGTTTTGTCTACGCTTAACTTATTAGAAACCTTTTTGAACTATGTAGCGACTTATCCGAGTATGTAAATGAAAATTAGCGACTTATCCAAGTGTGTAAATGAAAAGTCCAGAGAAGGGTTGAACTCATCCTTTATTATCTCAAACTAAGAACACAGATGGCCCCTTTCTCGGGCTTACAGAAAAGCCTCCACTTGGTCTTGAACTCAAGATAAGAAAATTAAGAAAATAAGAAAATAACCTAACGCTAAACTAAACTGAACTTAGCCGAAATTGTACAAAATTATCTAACGTAGTAATTATATTAACCGTAGTAATTACATTAAACAATTATATTAACCGGCGAATATTAGCAGGCAAGTACAATGCGGCCGAACATAGTGGCTTAAACAACGAAGTAGCCTGATAGCAAACACGCACTGTTAAGAACTTCTAAGCTGTTCTGAAGTAAGCCAAACCTTTCTGCTTCATGTGGCGCGATTCTGGTAGGGAAAAGTAGGTGAGAATCGAAAATAGACAGTAAAGCGTGTTTAAAAATTGAAACAATTGTTATAAATTTAAAATAGCATCTAAATCTTCTTACTAACAAAATAACTTAGTGATACTCTAATATAGTGAACATATCTTTCAAACTATTGTGTCATATGATTCATCAACGAAAGAAAAGAAAGACATGGATATATAATACCAACAAAGCCGTTAACTTCAATAAATAGATGGTTCTTCTGTATAAATATGGAAATTATCCTTTGCTAAAACTCAGCAATTGTTTGCATTAACTGCATAAATGGGAAATACTTTTCTTCAATACTGAGAAAGTTGAAGTGCTTCCATTTTGTAATAGTTGGAGAAAATATTGCGCCATTACAGACTTGCAAGTTAACACTCTATGAAGGATATGCTATATGTATGCTTCCGTACTATGCATATGACTCTTTCAGTATTTTATGCACAATTGATATCACTAAACTAGATTCTATTTACTGCGACTACATTGCTAGCACAGACTTCCGTTTTAAGCAAAGCGGCTTTACTAGCAAAGATTATTTTGTATATTCATCTAGCTCAGCGTGTCCACTGGTGTCATCACTACTGTAACAAATCAGCTAGTATCAGTATCACTAATAATAAAGTTTAGTTAACATTTTTTAACGCAATTCTGCCTTAGCATTTTGATGAATAACAGTAAGCGTTTTTTGTGTCAAAGCAATATTTGGACGAGAGTTTGAGTCTGTCAGATAAAAGAGACGAATTATAAAAACACGATGTACAAGCGAAGTATTGAAATTTTGCTCACCACTGTTTTGAGCACTGATAATACTCGAAATTATTTTCTTTACTCAAGAGCTTCTTTTGTTACATCAAATCAAATTGTTCGAGAATGCAGTACCTTAATTTATTCTAAAGTAAAAGACTCTGAAGTGCTCATGAGACATTTAACATCACACACATTGCTATGTTTTATTACAAAATCATGCATATATTTTTTGGCAGTAATTTAACATGCCTTTTAGTTATGATAAATGAATATTTTGTATTTGATTACAATTCATAATCAATTTTATTTGAAAGTAGGATAATTTCATTTCAGTTTTTGCAAAACATGTTGAAACAGATAAAGTCTTCGAAATGAAGAATTAAAACATGCATTTTTTCTTCAAACAAATTGTTAAATTGTCAATATTATTAGACTTGTTCCTAAATTTAAAATATTTCGTTGACTGTTTGGAAGCAATTCATGTATATTTGAAATAAGCATTTGATTGAGAATATTTTATTTATTATTATAGTTTTTACGGATCACATTTGGTAGACATTTTCCCTATAACTAATTTGCGAGTAAAGTTTATTTTCTCCTCTTATTTAAATATAATATCAATCATGATTCGCCTGGAAATTTTAAACTAGTTGCCGTCTTGGTGACTTAGAACTTTATATTAAACATTTTCAAGTTATGGGCAGTACATTGTGCAGATAAAGAATGAAATTTAACTCTGTATTTTCATATTTTCATCTTCGTTTAGGATAACCAGTACTAACAACTTGTTAGGGATAACAGGCCAATGATTTTTCATGACAGAACAAATCATTGAGAGTTTTGTTGCTTTACCTAACCATCTACAGCGAGATCAATAAGATGTTCTAATTATTTACATAATGTACTGAATCATTTCATTCTGCAGTAAACTCTTTTTTAACAGTCCGTGGTAAGCTAATATATAGAGTGTGCCCCTAATTACATTCTTGTCATGGACATTTTTGAGGAAGATATCAAAGATTTGTCTGACTTATACAGTCGTAGACACAGATCAGTAATGATAGGAGCTTACTTCTAGCTGCTATTTATTCCTCATATCGTGAATCCGTCTTGCATGCTCACACGCATACACGCACATGTGTAAGGCGCAGCAAACTTCCGCGCTTTCTCGATACTGCGACGAGCAGTGCGGGGTAACTGGCACGCAATAGAGCGCCCTATCTTCCTAGCAGGCCAGTTCTGTGTCTCTTATTCGGGCACATCCGCCTGAGAACGAGCCTGGAGGTGGATCTTTTCCACGCAACCAACGGCCGGCAGTTTCCCGATAGATGTTTGGGGGCACTGAAAAGAGGTCAATTGAGGGGATTTCTTAATAAGAATTACAGTAAAATAAAGATCTCTTTCCTAGTGTAATGATGATTCAGAGAAAGACTCACTTCTATAGAAAATTACTGAATAATCTTTGTCCCATATCCTTAAATTATTGAATTCCTTATTCTAATTTATCTAAATTTTCTGGAAGTATTATGTAGTGTTATATGTCCTCTGTACAGTAAATGACGACATATATCTTCATTCATCAAAAGCTTTACATACTAATGAGTCTTGAGGGCCATCTGTTCTTGCGCCATATTAATATACACCCTAGTGGCTGGGTGGATTGGACCATTTAATATTAGTAATTTGATCTTGGTTCGTATCAATCCAAGATGTAGGTTGAATGGATGCTTTTTCCCAAAGTGTAACGTGAGTATGAGACGGTTTCCTTCAAAATTCATTTACGAAAACAAGCTTTCCTTTAGACACAGAGCCCTCATCCGCTTTACTGTTATAACCGTAATGATCTAACGTAATTAGGATATATTTACATGGAAATATCAGGTCATAATTTATACAAAATATGAGCATAGACATCATACATAATTTATCCTATCCTATGCCATTATTTAACACCATAAATCATCTATAACTTTATATTCCACCATTCGACATCATATATACATCATATATCATCTATACCATCGTATACCCTTATTTAATAGCTTATGAAAGAAGCAAGATAAAGGAAAGTAATAGCTTATGTACAAATAGAGTTTATTTCAACTTTATGCAGTTCAGTACCATAAAACGTTTAATAATTGAAGCACTTTGTATCATATAGTGTAATTTATTACATTGCTCAAAAGTCAAAGCATTGAAACTGGCCCTCGTTATAACAAAAGCTCGTGCTCTACTGAAGAATTATATTATAACGAGAGTTCGCTGTAGATAAAATGGGTTTAATGTATTCTTAGCAGCTTGGAGATTCTTTGTACCTATTTAATGATTTCTATAACGAGTGGTGATTTTGGTGAACATCAGCTGTATAGCATTTTAGTATATATTGTATTACATAGGAGCACAATTCCTAACATATTTAATGTTTTATTGCAATGTATTCCCAATCAGAAATGCAAAGATGTAGTACATTAACATTTATGCTCATCTGGAGAGTCCATCTAAATGCAGTAGCATTGGTTAGAGTCAAATCACATTATAAATTAACACTGTTTAAAGTAGACCCAAACGCGACTAGTCGCATGAAACAGGAGACTCTGGGTTCAAGCACTAGGCCAACATTATCATAAAAAATTTCACTGGTTATCTGAAAGAAAGGTAAAACAGATTGCCTCACCTGAATTACACAAATGGAAAAAATTGAAGGTACATTAAAAATCACTGGGAAATATTCCGTTTATTTCGAATTTCATTTTTGAAACATTTTATGAATTCTTACTCTTATTATTTATTTTATTCTCACTTCAGAAACATTTTTTGAATACCTTAAATTTTCTTATGGAATGTTAAATGGACTAAACCATATATATCTTTAAAGTATTTTATGCCGATTATCTGAAATCTCTCGCAAAATCTCTCATTAAAAATTCAAACTATATTTCGGCGTTGTATAAAATGTGATTTGACGGAAATAGAAAAAAAATCTGCTCTAGCTGATATATCATCGTTTTCACCTGCATATTTATTACATTTTACAGATAAAATGTGATTTCATTATTACAGTTATAATAATGATAAAAACAACAGAAATACACACAACTAACTGCTTTCACAACCATAAAAGAATTGTGGCTAAGACTGCTTACAGCAAATTATTGGTTATTTTCTAGTTTGAGTACATTGTTGTTGCGTTTTACGATTTCGTGGATTTGAAGTAATTGATGATAACACTTAATGAAGAATCTACAGTTCCCTACTCGGTCGATCGCTTTTAAGCTAATATCAAGGTACAACTCTCTCCCAGGACAAGCAGGTTATGTATAGCTCTAACCTGCTTTCGAGAATATTCCCGAGAAAACCACTAAATATCGCCAAATGGGCAATGTCGAGCAAAATGTAGCAACACTGCCTTTTCATGCCACTTTCTTTCAATCCCAATCCCGCTTTGTAGGGAAGCTATTTCACCGCAGCTGGATATTTCATTAACATTATCAAAGCAGTGCTTCTGAGATTATTTCAGAAAGCTCATCGTAGTCATAACTAAAACTACTTTTTATGATGAATTAGAAAACTATCACGTGATGCCGACAAAATGACTATTTTGTATTCAACATTTTGACGATCAGGCATTACATTGAGTATTATTTTCCCATTTACCCCCATTCACCGTTTTTTCCAAATATTCATAATTGTATTATATGACCTTGGCTTGTTATATAGGAATTTATGTACTGATTTTTCATTTTTTAGCTAAAATTCAGTTAAAAAGAAACCGGTAAGATGCTATGTTAATTAAAAAAGTTATAAATATTTATGTGCTGTCAATGATAAATTATACAATGCATTTGGACAGCAATACATTCTTGTAGAAATTAATTTAAAAAATAGCCTTATTGTAATACATAAAATATCAAAATGTTCTCTCTGCTGCGAGATTATTACAAGTATTTAAAATAGTATTTAATATCACAGTAATAAATAATTTAAAATCTCTAAACAGAATTTTGAGATACATTTCCTTTTATCAAAATTCCGAAATTCAGTAAATATTATAAATTATCACTAAATTTTCCTTTTTATGACGGCAGTAATGATGTATAACGAATGGCATATGACATTTATAATTAAGTTACGTGAAATTTTACTGCTTATAAAAAAAGAAAAAATGTATTTCCTAAATTAAAATTTTGAAGCGATATTTTATTCTAACATTTAAAAACAAATTTCAAAAGTTTTATGTTCTATACATAAAAGAAATTTTTCTTTCTGGAGGTATCTAAATACAAATATTTTTGACAAACTCTTTTATAATAAACATTCCTTCCCGATTTTTTACACCCGATACCTGTCTTGGAACTCTTTAAATAAAGCCTGTAAATGTTTGTTTTCCGCTGACGTCGTAAACATGCAAAGAAGCAAACATTTCAGTGGCAGCATTTCCTTGATTAGAAATAATTTTCTCTTTATAGAAGTATTTCCTCAATCAACTATAAAGTATTTTTCCTCCTTTCTGTGTGTTTTGTTGATGTAACTGGAAGCATACTCACGCGTATTCCAGAGGTCCAGGGTTCGAGTCCCGACGACAGCACAGGGCATTTTTCATGTCTTTTGTTTTAAATAATAAATAAGTAAAAAAAAACTTAATAAAACGTAATGACTTTAAACAACAAAATCTGAAATTGATGTAAATTTACAGGTAACATACTTTTAAGAATAATAATTAGAAGAATTTATACTTTTGACCACTAAATTTGCTGACACGGAAAAGTAATTTAAGTAATATCACAATAATATAAATAATAATTCATAATTAAAAATTCATTAAGTGTAATTGAAGCCGAGATGGGAAAGTGATTAGTGACTCAGGTTGCCATACCAAAGAACATGGGTTCGATTCCTGGAGATGGCATGATTGTTATTTTTTAGCTCCTTCATAAGAGGTAACGGTGGTCCACCTGCTAGATTTTATAACAAAGGGGCCACCATTTCTGGTGTAGCAACCATGACTGACCACCATTTACCTTAGTATTTATAGCCAAGGCCTATAAACGGCGACAGTCCGCCTTTCGAAAAAATTGTTACTTGAGAGAAATATAGTAACAATTGCATTTATTATACACCGAAGAGTCATTACATTATGACCACCCTGTTAATAACATGTAGGACCACCTTTCGCCCTCAAAACTGCCAGCACCAGATGTGGCGTTTACTCCTCAAGTTCTGATATGTCGTCTGAGATATCTGGTACCAAGCGCTCACCAACTGGCCCTGCGATTCCCGCACATTGCGAGGGTGTAGCGTATACGTATCAGGCATTTTGAAAATTTGTGAGCGTTCATGAACAATGAGCATGCATCATACACTTCCAACAATTAACAAAAAGATATTTCATAATTTAAAACAAAGTTAACTAATTAATTAAGAAATAACTGAATGCTGAGATAGATAATTTTAAGAAACAGATGTTCTATTAAGAAACAGGATTTGCGAAAAGAGCTTCCAACTGAATCTAATTCTGTATAAAAAGCTGCGCACGTTCATACTAAATTACTAATATACGCATACTAACCACTTCGCATATTTATGAAATCGTTCCGAATTACTAAAGAACCATTCTTTGTAATGAGATGTGCTTTATTTGTTATGGCAAAGTACTCGAGGGCTATCTGCTTAGGGGAAATGATGCTTTCGTGGAGGATTTTCTAGGGGGACCTGGTTCGTATTCATGTTACACATCGGCTAAATCATGAAAATGCCCATGCAGACAGCCCGTTCGTTAGGAATCGAACTCTGGACTGAGCTACCTGTATTCAATGACTTTGCCACTCAGTAGCTGGTGGACACTTTGTGAGGAGAGATAACCCCACAAAGTACGCACTAAAATACAAAAATATTTTTTAGAAAAACTATGTTTATCTGATGGAGCTTAGACCCATAATAATATATTTTTAATACATTGATAAAAATCAAAAGTATATATCCTTGTAAACACGTTTGATTTATTATACTATTAGTACAAATTAAGTTCAGATTCTGTAGTCGTAAGTAAATGAGCAGATAATTTACTGTTAACACCAATATTTATTAACTCCTTTAAAATTACTGAGAGAAAGAGTAAAGCAGTTTACAATGATTAAAGTTTTGTGCATGAAAAATCATCTGCATGTAAATTTTCTATAAAAACCTAAAAATAGAAAATAGTTGTAAGTAATTTGTATTTTGAACTCTTAGCAAAATCGTTTGCAGAGAAAGACATCTTTGATATTCTTAACGATAAATACAAATTATGGCTATTAGAAGATGTAGCTATGTGAATGTTTACAAAAGGTATTTCATTTCTGTCACTGATGAAAAAACATGTTTCATATCTCAAATTTCATATTCAGTTTTCATCACTTTTTCACATCTTATATAAATGTGATCACTTAGAATTCAAATAATGTACGTGCGATTTCGATTAACTCAGAATCTAGACTGCATCTTTCCTACTGGGATTTACAATGACTTGATATTTGAATGAATAATTTTAATTTGTGATTTCTGAAGTAATTCGATCACAATTTATAACACTCCTAACCAAATATTTAATTCAAAAGCGGCTGATTTCTGGAACAGAGAATTTAATTTTATCAACGTGATCTGAAATATCACGTCAAACGCACCTCTGCCATTTATTAAATACGATATTAAAATTTTCCTGATCAAACAGTGAGTTTTAAGATGAATGGAAATTTGTTCAAGTTATACATATAGAAACGTGATATTGAAGTCTAGAATAAACAGGTAAGTTTACTCCTTGAATTCTGGCAACAGTGTCTATAGTTAAAGTAAAAATTAGCCTCGTGTGTGTTAAAAAGTGAAATAAATAGAAACAAATTCAAAGTAAGATTTGCTTCTGTTCCTTTCACATGCCTAGTAGCATCTAAAGGAAAATAAAATGTAAAATTTAATTTAATGAAAATATTCAGTAGGAAGTGTGTTTAAATTAAATTTCTAGTAATATAATGCTATTTTCATCAAATTTTGAATCATTAGGCTTGCAACCTGCAGGAGACTTTGAATATCAATTGTTTGTCTTAAAATAATCCTTTTCTCAGCAAATAAGAAATATTCCAAGTGCTATATAAAATCACTGAAGTGAAAAAATCTGGATCTCAAAACTTTTCGCTTTATTCAGCGGCACATAAAAAATTATGCCCATCAGAACAAGAACTTGTAATGTAGTATTTATTGCTATACCTGCAAGTTATAACCTCTCTTTATTGTTAAAATATTGCTAATTTAAATATAATTTCATAATAATAAAAAATCTTTAAATTTTCAGATTTTACATTACTCCCAAACGGCCCTTTTTTGTCGTTTACAGACACATATGAGTTTCGACAGCATTTGGCCCAGTGCCATTTTAAGTTGAAAATATTTATAAACAGCATGTATTTAGAACTTTCGATAGCCAGTCTCACGCACTGGAGTTGTTTCTTTTAGTCCCTACAGTGTTGGAACTGCACTCTTTGAAATCGTTGAGTTTTTAATGAAAAATTCGTGATTTGTTTACAATATATGAAAGAGACAATAAAAAAAATTCGAAATTTAAGTTCGGGCTTCCATGTGCTCATAATCGCGTGGAATGCTATGTTATTCAGAATTTGATGGCTCTGGGTACCGTTGTTTATTCACAACGCAAGATACATACATACGTTCATGCAAATTCTTTATCATTTAATTTCTTGAAATATAATACAATGCGATAATATTTTGTGGCAACAGTTTGTAAAGTGATTCAGTTTTACAGTGATTCAACGCTAAATCCCGTTTTGAGACTAATAGCCCTTCTTCGCTAACGCCATTTGGACTAAAGAATACCTTTCATTTATAATTAAAGTTATAAAATTTTCCTGTAATTATGCCTGTTCATTGTCAGTTTGGATAACAGTCAAAAGCTTGATTACTGAGCCAGCTGAGAGTGAAATTTAATTGGGTAGTCTTTGAATACAGTTCCACGTTAAACTTAAATTTGACTGTTCTGTAAAGTTGCATCACCAGGAGTTGTAGCTTATATCAGAGCATAAGAAAGTGCCTTCGTATTCTAAATTCTGTTTAAATTAAATGGTTCTTTTTCATCCTCTCATTTTTTTCTCGTTGTTTCAGGCACAGAGATAATTCCCTTCACGTCTGTTCTGGACATAACTTTTAGAGACATTATAACTTAACGTTTACAGTCATTAGATTATTTTGAAGCCGGAAGGCGTCAAAAATGAGTAATGCCCTTGCCGGAACTCGAACCTCGGACCTGTCGAATACACACCGAGTGTGCTGACCATTACATGACGAAGGCATTCTAAGAAGGCAGGAGAAACACCTTATATACTCGCCCTTTTGTTAAAGGTGGGTAAGAATCATTATCCATCACCTTTTAGTTCGCAGCCACTGTAGAGACATTAGATTATTTCGAAGCAGGAGACATGGAAAATGAGCAATGCCTTCACCGGGACTCGAACTTCGAACCTCTCGAATACACACCGATTATGCTGGGCATTACACCACGAAGGGATGCTAAGAAGGCGGGGGAAATACCCTATATACTCCCCCTTTTAAAGGGCGTCTGGTGATTAGGGGACTCAATCGCCAAATCCTTTTAATGTAAGGAAACTGAAGACATGAGCAATGGCCTTCCCAGGACTCGAACCTCGGATCTCTCGAATACTCGCCGAATGTGCTGAGCACTACACAACAAAGGCATGCTAAGAAGGAGGGAGAAATACCTTACAAACTGACTTTACCAAATCAAGTGAAATTACCTATAATAAGTGAATTACCTAAGTGAACTACCTATAATATTTCATTTACAAAAGTTTTTTGGATGCTTAGTACAATAACATTAATTTTCGAGAAATGACATGTTGAACATATAAAAATGTTTACGGAAATGAACAATACCTGACATTAAATTTAATTCATTTTATGAAGTTAATTAAATTTTAATAATTTCAGTAATAGAAAAAATGACAATGAAAGCTTTCTTATCTATTATAAAAAGAGGATAATTATTTAACTAGAAACTACCACACTGCTATTACTAAACACACATAAACATTACCCAAGAGTAAAATTCAGTTTCAGTATAAGTAATATTTCGAGCTAAGATTTAAATTCTAAGAATGTTTTTCAAAATATTTTCGGGATAAAAACAATTGAATTATTTAAATGATATGTAGTCTAATAGCAACTGATCATACATTTTCGGATTTAGTTTTGCAGTTTTATGTTAGAAAGTGATCAAATAATAATATTTAACCCTTCCTGTATAAATAAAGCTATACGATCGTTCTTAATCAATTACTTATATTACACTGATATAGTTTGTCCTAGTCATCAATCCACAAGTAAAATTTTATATTCAATATTTATTTGAATTTACTTTAATTTCAACTTAAGCACTAAAATAGCGAATATAATTAAATGAAAGATCAAGAATATATCGTATAAATATGCATTCCAAAAATATACTGTACGCTTAAGTTCAGCTAAAAACTGCTTTAAATTAACTTTACGAAATAATTTATTACAGATATTGATCAGGATTGATCATTATCAATTTACTCCTAATGTTTTTCAAGTGATTATGCAAGAAGTAATTCATCTGATAAATTTGACCCGATTCAATTAAAGCACTAAAGGGTGTCCCTTTAACAATTGCTCGGGAAGAACATGCAATTCGCAGACTTTGTCAGAACAAATAGTGATGTAAAAATAAATGAAGATGTCATTAAAAAAAAGAATAAATGATTCAAAATTTAATGTGGTAAACATGCATATGTGCTGAAATTAAACACAACGTGCAAACACAAAGTAACCGAACAAATTAAACCAAAAGATTAAATGAAAAAGGGAAAGAAATAAATGCATGTGTAGGAAGAATGACTTTTCGACTTTTGCAAAACTCAAATTAAATTGGTTACCTTGTCAACTGCATATCAAAACTCCGCAATCATATTCATTTAATGAGAAAACACTTTATAAAATTTTGCTTTGGTATAAAACAGTTTTATAACATTAAATTTTGTCACAAATTGGGTAAATCTGTTACCGAAACTTTAGAGATGATTGGAATAGTATATGACAATGCACCGTCGTCAAGAACAGAAGTATATGAGTGATACAACTGCTTTAAATGTAAGTCCGAAAGCGTTGAAGGTGAACCAAAGATAGAGCGCGCTTCAGCTTCAAATGTGACACGTGGTTTCCGAACGCTTAGTTCCAGCATCTATAAATAGTGTTTCGATGACCATAGGAAGCTTTGAAAAATTCTGTAGAATCTTCTGACGATTATTTCGAAGGAGGTAAATTTATCTGAAGTTTAGTAATCTTTTCTTTTACTTATAAGACATTGTTCGTTTACTTTATGGACTTATATTAATCTCTGAAACGCATTTACTTGAAAATTCAATAAACACTTTATTAGCAATAACTAATTCGATACATCTTGAGAATGAAAAAACATATGTGTTAATATCATGGATTACCTGTAGGAAAATATTTATGGTTTTGAAGAAAAATCAAACATTTTATAATTAATTTTTGGGCTAACAATTAAATCTATTCTAGGTGCATAATGGACTTAGAATCTTAATCTTATCACTTAAAATTGATTATTCCAGAACTTACTCCTATGGTATCGTTTTGTAAAAATTCTAGTTTACACTTTATCTTTGGAGTTTAGCTAAACACTTCTCTTAAAAACTTAGAACAAGATTAAGCTTCTAAATCTCTAATCCTAATAATAAATTCAATTATTCACACGCATGCACAATTTGTTGATATTTCCAAAGATAAGCGGTCTTAGCTTTCTTTACTAATGATAAACATAGCTGAAAATTTACAGAAATAATATTAGACATTTTCTGGACCAAAATAAAATAGTGAGATAGACATTTGAAATTAGAAAAGACAGGAATTCCTTCTTTTGTTAGACCGCAGCCATCTAAAACTAAAATAAAAGCCAACTTCAACCTTAATGGAAATAATTACGAAATGAAATCCCTGTAGAAGAAAGAAGGTAGTGGACATTAAGGGACCTACTCAGGATCATAAAGAGGGGGGGGAAATGAAAGGGGAGTTTTCGGTAGGTTCCCACAGGAGGATGCAAGTGTGGATAGAAAAGGACCTAGAGATGGGGGAGGGGACTAAAAGGGGGGAGGGTAGTATAGAAGTAGAAGCAAAGTGTTCTCTTGACATCAACAGCTCGGCAGGAATCAGAGTCCTCTCATCGATTCACCCCCCACCTCGACTGCTTTCCCCTCCCAAAGATACTGCACCAGAAGAGGTTGCAGCTGTATCATCGTCGACTGAGGAGGCGAATAGTTGTGGGGGGACAGCGTTAGAACCGCTGGGGGGTACAGTGGATGGGAAATCTGGTGGGTTGCCAAATCCACGTACTTAATACGCGATGACCCTGAACATTTGAAGGCAGCAGATCATCGTCAAGTGAGGAACGGATGTGTCTTGCTTTTGAAAGTGGAAATTTTCTCTCTGTAGAATTCGAAAAGACAAGTACAGCCTAGCGATTACACAGCCGACGAATCCAATAAATGTAAGGAAATGAAAACTATATTCAAGAGTAGAATGCTTACTTGATATTCTTGTACCATGCCAGGCAAAATAATTACATAAAGTTGCGTCTTGAAACGTGCATAAATTTGCTGACCAGCTCATTGTAAAAATTAATAATGCGAATCCACTAGCCCCGAACTGAGATATTAACCTAGTCCATTATGGTATACTTTACAATTTGATGTTGAGTACATTTATATATATATATATATTAATCCTTAGAAAAAACATATTTGAAATTTCGGATTCACCATCTTTATTACTAAACATTGCCAGATATTTTCAGGTCGATTCTATGGAACTGAATTGTGTGGTTGCATGGGCTTTTCGATTTTTCACGGTCCTTCAACTACGTAAAGGCATTTTTCTCTTAATGTTGTTAAGCGAGGCTTTATTCTAAGGCATAAACCAATGAAGTACTTGTAGTAAATTAAAACTTAATCGCATCTCTATTTTATTCATTAAAGTTAACTTGAACGGAAACAATTAATTTTTTCCCTTTTTTAAAATGATGTTTACTTATTAATACGCAGACATAAAGTTATTTAGAAGCAGGAGAGATAAGACAAATGAGCAATGCCCTTGCCGGGACTCGAACCATGGACCTTTCGAATACGTGCCGAGCATGCTGACCACTACACCACGAAGGCATGCTAAGAAGGCGGGAGAAATACCTTATATTTTGTTCTATAATTATTACTCGAAAAATAATAACAATCAAGCTTCGAAATGAATATATAGCTAATATGTTTTTGTAATAATATATTTTGCGTATAATTAAGACGTTAAGCGCCATGTTAGTCACCAGTAATTGACACTACACATTTCGCTCAGGCCTGGTCAGCGACTATTGGTCAGCGGTATGTAATTTAAAAAATTATATCCTTATATTAAATCTGTCTTCCATAAATTTCTACGTACATCTGCCGTCAGCGTGTCGGTGAAATCGGATCGGTGTAAGACGAAAAGAAAACAGATCAGGCTTGGCACTTAACGTATTAAGATAAGACTTATGAATGTAATACGGTGGAAAAGACATTGATTTAATAAGAGTTTAAGATTTATGGTATTTGCATTATAAGAGATCTAACAAACATTCTTTTAGTTGGCAATCTAACAAACGTCATTTAGGTAGCAATTCATTATATTTTTATGTGAAGTATTTCTTGTATTTTTATACATTATTATCTTCTAGGAAAATAATTTGGATTATTAAATTTCGGTTTTTATTATGAGGTGTTTATATACGCTCACAATTTTAATCGATTTTTAATTCAAGTATGGGAATTAAAATAAAGGTAACATTTCCAATGTACAGCTGAAGGAAAAGGTTCTGTAGTAAAGCCTTCAAAAGTAGTACTGAACTTCTAATAATTACAAACATGTGTATTCGAAGAGCGCATTTAATCATTTCGCATGTTTTTTACTTATTAATTTAGAACTTGTTACAAGTTTAGCAGTTTTATTTCAGATAAAACAATCACTTTCTAGCTATGACAAAATTGAGGTTTTCTTTAAATTCTGCCCGGTTATTAAAAATATCAAACATGAGTAAATACACAAAGAACTTCTTAAATTATTTTAAACTAAACATTTCTTGAAAAACTAAACGATTTCAGTTTAATAAAAAAATAAATTTTTAGACTGCAGCAATTTTCGCCATTTGAAGGCTTTTTAAAAGTAAGGTATGAAACGTTTACATTAGTCTTGTAAAAACAGAACGCAGAGAAGAGAAGTATTTTTTATGGCCTGTTTAGTTATATAAAAGAAATAGTCATCTTCTTATAAACGCTGTTACTCAAGGATAGTTATTCGAAATTTCAGAAAACCCTATGCATGCCTGCATAGTATAATATTATGCATTGTACGTATGCGCTCATTGTTAAGGAAATTCACGAGCTGTGTATTGCTAAAGAAAGCCAAGAATGTTAAATTTTCGAATTCGGATTTCTAAAAGGTATTTTTGTATAGGGTAATACAGAAACACGTGTTTCATACTCTCATTTGTAGAAATGCTAAAAAAAGTTCTTTAATTTAATAATTGTAGTTTATATTTCGACAGCTAAAATCCATAATTACACCGTTCTCTTCGTGGAGTGAAAGTATTTTATATCTTACAATTTTAAAATTTCTTTCAGCTTTAAATGTGCTTCCACAGAACCAATATTGCCTTCTAAAAGGTACTTAGTATGATAAGGATTTTTTATATAAGACTATTACGAGCTTACATTGTTTATCATAGCATTTCATGAAAGGCCATAAAAATTAAAGCTGTATTTTTGCTAAAAGAAAATTTCGTAGTATAAAAATTTATTCCACTCATTTTAAGAAAGTTTCATAGTTTAAAACGTATTCCATTCAGTTTTTGAAAATTTCGTGGTATAAAATGTTATTCCAATCATTTTTAGAAAATTTGTTTGCGTAAAATCTTAGTCCATTCATTTTTAAATTGGCATAATGAACCAATGACTACTTTTTGAAGTCATATAATCTTTCTTAAACATTTCGTGTATACGGGAATGTAATAACACCGGTTATATACTCATAGTAAACTATCACATTAATGTTATTCAGACATGGAGAAAGTCAGTTATTCCATATTTACTAGTGGTTTTTTATAGAATCGAAGGCACAGTATAAATATATATAATAAAATCAGTTAATCTTTGTTATTCTGGAGGTTTGCATCCTAATGAAAAAAAGCATTCTTTGGAAAATTCAATCTCGATTTTTGCTGCGCGAAAATGAATGTGTTATCATATCAATATGTTAGAATTATTAGAACAATATTTTATTGTTTATACTCCTGGGAAGAAAGAAAATGGTGATGTAAATTTGCTTTCTGGGAAAATTAAAAAGATTGATAAAACTCAGTTAAGTTGTAATTAATTCTTTAACTTCTCGAGCAAAATGCACAGTATAATTGTAATGCTTCGCTTGGTATCTAAGGAATGATCTTAAAACAGTATACTTCAATTAAAAGCATGTACGGTTAAAAGTCTGAAAATCCAGAACCTTATTTTGAGGCACACTTGATCAACCAGCACACGCATATCCGGTAAAGGAGGTTACAAGCGTGTTATTCAGAAGTATTATTAATTTGCTTTAGGGTCAGAATCATTGGGGCTGCACGTTATTTAGACAAATTCTTTTGAAAAAACAAATTATAGATAACCTTAGGATTAACTACTGAGCTCAATCAAAAGCATTCTTGGAAAAATTACGCAGTCGCATTTTCTGCAGATAAAATTCCTTGAATGGATTAAAAAAGTCAAAAAAGAACCCGTTGTGGAAGACTCCGCTGTGGTCCAATGCAGTAAATAGAGATAAAGAAGAATATTTATAATATTATTTTGTGCAGGAAGGCCAAGCTGCCCAGCCGGTTTTGTGGTTAGTGACTATGGCTCCAGTAAGCCAGCATGGGAATCCCAGAGAAGGCTTAGTATTGGTAAGCGTGCAGTGCCTATGTGGCAAAGAAACTCTCTAATACACGGCCATTCGAAAATCCTCTCGAGAGGGTATGTTAGGAAAAAAGAGATAGAGAACCTTCAGAACTTTCCCCGGGTGATATTCTTCCTCAAAACAGGAGCGGCATTGCACACTTGTTGTGGGACTATACATGTACGAACAATGTTGCAACTTTGGTGCCACGTCCACTTCTACGTGTTCATGAACGACTGCCGAAGCATTAAATACATTTATGAAATTTACAAAATACTATAACTCCAAACAAGTGGAAAGGTAATGAATCTTATGTTATCCTCAAGGCTGTTTTGAAAAGAATCTGAATATTAGAACTTCGAAAAGTCAAGAGGACATAGATTCCAAACCATACACTAATTATGAATCATAACTTGTGCATACTATGTAATCTTTCTACTAGTAAGTTTCCATTCGCTAATATATATTATATATATATATATGTACATGTATAACGAAATGAGTTAAATTCATTTATAGAATTACTTTTGTTCTGCTTCGTTTAAGGCATTGCATACTTACAAAATATTAAATTACTTTCACAATTTATTTTTTCCTGAATTATCTCGATAAGTCCGATAATCCGCATATTTGACAATTCGGCACTTCGGAAGTCCCGAACATCTAGGATTATTGAACTTTTGTTCTATTCAAGACTCTCACATATATTTAATACTTACATTAAAAATACAAACTAAATATTAAAAATGTCTTGGCTCCAACGCGTTCTCCTCCTCCAGATAACCTCGCTGAGCTTAAAAATGAACAAACTTTGTACAGGCGGTCAGTAGAAATCTCTGGAGTTGCCACAAAGATGTGAATCAACAAAAGTGTGAGATTCGGATATGTGGATCACTAAGTTGCCACGATGTCAATGGTCATTAATTATGGAATACTTACTCGATATTGTATGATAATCATAAAAAGATAACTCATGTTTCTTAGTTGTTTCTTTGGATTTCACCCTGTAACTGTTCAAAGATGTTCACAGATGAAACACTAAAAATATTGTTACGAAATGTCCAGCTGCGGTACGCTAGGCAATGATGGTTTAGAGTTGCGAGAAAATAGCAAGGGAAGGCAGGGTTGCCAGATTTGGCGAGAAAATTGGCGATATACAATAGACGGATGGAGAAAATTCTAGAACGAATTCTTACGGGTTTGGTCTAGAATGTTCTCGAAGGCAAGCCGAAAGCTATATAAACCCTTCCTGTACACGGAGTAGCAGTGTATCGTCGAGTTTTATCTTGAGTGTGTTGAGCTTTAAGAGCGATCAACCGAGTCAGGAATTGTACTCTAGTAGTTTGCCTTGTAGCTGTCTTCACCTTATAGCCTGATAACCTGAAGGGTGTGTTGCTGATTGTTTCGGCGTGCTTGCCGTATTTTTTCAACGACTGTAAACGCGTTTTTAGAGCTCTCCTGAATAAATACTTGCGAATAAATTGTGTTTTGATTTTTCATTAAGTGTTGTTGTCAATCACTCTAAATCCACGAACCCGTAGAATGCAACAATACACAAAAATGTAAACCGCAGGAAATAATTCAATTAAAAACTATAGACAGCTTTTTTAAATGAACTTTTAAGTTACATTTATATAAAAAAGACATTTTTCTCACTTCTTAAAGCCCCATTAGCTTATCTCACTTATTAGCAACATTTCAGACTGCCACATTTTCATGTAAGCAAGCATATTAAAACTTTGATTCTAAACCAATGTACTGCAGGCAGCAACTTCTGTTTCCGAATGTTTTTATTTACTTTAAACACAGAATGGAAATACTAATGAAGATAATTAACTTAAATTCTTTGCAATCGAAAATTATGATACGCGTAAAACCTTCTTTAGATTTCTTGAATTTAAATTGATTAATTAACATCTTCAGCCGTTTGACGACTTCTGAGTTTATGTATATTGACCTTCCAAGTTTTGAGAAAACCAGTTTGCCAACCGAGGCAAACTTTTGTTACTGATCCTTATTTTTGAAATTAACAAACACGCAAAATGAATTTCCCTCATGAAAGGCCTTTTAAAATATTAATGAATTCAGTAATACGTTGTTATAAGTGTATAACAGGAAATTGTTCAGGTAAGTTTTCAATGCAGAGGAGTAGGAAAAAATGCTTCTTACAGTAATTATATTCAATGTTAAGCTGTTATCATTTTTCCTTTGCGATTAGCGGGATAACTAAGCAATGCTTTATGTCATGCATTAGAGGAATTATTACAATATAAATTTAATTTAAAGACATTGCATGCCATATATATATATATTCTCCTCTATTTATTGCCCCACCAATGGCCGAGGGGTTAAGACCGATGAATATTGGCAGTTCGATTGGGATTCGAACCCAAGCAAATGAGATAGTTGCAGTGTTGGATTTTGAGGTTTTTTTCGACGTGCAACAAAACCAGAAGCATGTTTTCCTTAGAAAGTCCTCCGCGAATGCATCCTTCTTTTCTTTTGGCAAATAATCTTCGTATGCTTTGCAATATCCAGGGAAGCTATCGTAACCGTTCTCTGTTTATTTTGTTGCTATTTTTCTACTCTTAAGTCAGTTTCTGACAGAAGGTCTTCGTTAAAAGTATTCCTCTTCTTAAACAGAAAACAATTGTTGATTACGGTTGAAGTCAGGAATAAAATGTTGCAATCACCAACAAAGAACGTGAGAAAAACGGCATCCCAACCGAATTTATGGGTTGCGCAAGTAAGGCTCAATCATGAAACCTCACTCTTCTTAGATTATATTATTTAAGTAAGGCTATCTGCCTAAGGGAAAAGATGTCTTCGTGGAGGACATTCTAAAGTAAATTGGCTTATTCATATTACACATACGATAGACTTTCTCCCTCGGCCTCTACACTCTGGTTACTACAACACTGGCAGACTTTGCCCGCTGGACCACTAGTAAGACTCAGTCTTCGAGGAAACAATTCATCTCTATTTCGCATATTTAACAAAATATTTTTAAAGGTAACAGTATAAACTGAGACTAAAATTTAAAAGCATTATTACTTGTACTACTGTAGAGGTGTCACTAAAACAATTTGCCATTCACAGTTCTTTCTAGCATTTTCACAATATTTGAAGTTCAATGTGCGCGACTTCTGGATCATCCTGTATAAATGTGACTAAATAATAAAACGCTACAATAAAGGGAATTATTGCATACCTTAGTTAGTTTTTTACTTTAAGCTCGTTAGCAACAATATATTACGGGACCTACCGTTACATAAGTTTGAGTATTTATTAAATTTGAGTTTTGTAAGTTTGGAGTATTTACAAGTTTTAATTTCTATTGCTTACTATTATATTATTTGTTGAAGAACGACTTACTTTACAAATACAAAGTATGAAAATAAAATCAAAATTAGAATGGATAATTGTTTTCAAGTTACAAGACAACTGTTTATCTTTCAATTTAACTTTAAAAGTCCATTATTTTAAGCAAATAGTGGAAGTCTAGTTTCTTTCCTTGTTATAAGATACCTCTTGTAACAAGTTTTGTAATTTCATTTTGACAATAATACAGCTTTTTAACACTTTAGTAAATGAAAGTCGAAAATAGGATTATGAAGCAAATATATAAAGGAGTGATTGCGATATGAAGTTTTGGTGTATTGTTGTTTAAAGAAAAAAACAGTATTGTTACATTTTTATGTTCTGGAAACGAACACAGTCACTGGTTAAAGAAGCCTCTTAATTTTAGCATTATTATAAGGTTTCCTATACTTACGGTAAATATAAACTTTTGAACAAAGGCCATTATTTCTTCACCTTGTAGACAATCAAAAATGAGGATTTTAAAATCTATTATTCTACGTCATCACATAAGGTAAAAATGCAATTATTTTTTAGTTTTGATTCTGTTGAAAATTATTAGATTCAGATATTTTATTTAGAACAAAAAGAGATTTAATTTGTATAATTAATAAATCTGAGTAAATTCAGCTAAGTGTAAATGAAGAACAGATTAGAATGGAGACAGAAACTATTTCGGCTGTTTGGTAAATAGAGCGAGGAAGAATTAAGTTGTTCTTTATATGAAACAAGAACTTTTGTAAAATTATAAAAACTTTCGGAATTAAAGCAATTTTGTAACGATTTAAGAGTAACGATAATTTATAACGTCATGCATTCTTGGCTATCATAAAATGCAATTGACGAAGACATAAAATATCATAAAATGCAATTGACGTCAATTACATTAATGTATTTGACGTTAGCGAATTATCAGCAAGTCCTTTAAGTGCTACAAAGTCAGGAGACGGGTGTAAAGAACTCTTTGTTAACTCAAAAAAAAATTCACAGTCGTTACCAACTTATGCTTACAAAAGCCAAAATTGTTGGCTTTTAATAATAAATTACTTAAAATTTAATGAAGTTAATTACTATTTAATGGATTTACAGTTAACTATTCGCGCAAGCTGGCTTTGACTCGAAAGTCGGCGTAAACAAGAATAATGAAAAGAATACCTCAATGCTACAGAACTATAATCGCTATAGAACTAAAGTTTAGCAACGTGGCCTTCAGGCAGTCAGAACACGCTCTGATTTCAACTTCCAGACCGGAAGAGATAATTTCTTTATTATGGAGGTACTTAATAAGTGAACCATCGTTACCTTCTAATGAAGGGACGAAGAAATTACAGCTATGCCTTCTCCGAATTTTGAACCCAGGGCCTTTCTTGCAAAGCATTAAATACATAAGTTATGAAGACATTTCACTGGATAGGCAGAAAACATCAGTAGGTTTGTTTGCTGGTTTGTTAAGAGGAATATCAATCAATCAATTTCTTCCTCCCTGAGAATCGAACATAAAACCTTCTAATATACAGCTGGATAAAGGAGAACATGTAAAAGGGCTACCATTAATTCCTCATTGATATGCAAATGGCAGTGCTTCTGTTCAACATACACTGAAACCGCTACGCAAAAGGCGCATGTTAGACCCTCAGAGAACACATGACTTACTTTGTAGAAATTTTGTAGAAACTTTTAGGTTTTCCGGAACCTAAAAGTAATACAGAGCGTGATTATGCATTCACCGGGATTCGATTTCGCAACTGCTAACTGGATATGCTAAGCACTTACACCACTAAAACACGCATAGGTAATTTCGACATTTCTTTATATTTTCCCTTATTATTAACAACACAACAGAACCTTCAAGGGACTGCAATACCTCTCTTTATTTTCTCCCCCTTAAAAAGCGTCTAAAAGAAGACATGACATGCAGTTGATCAAATGCAAGTTGTGAGGATTTATTGTTTACCACACTACCTCAGGAGGCACTATAGAGAATCATTAGGTTTCAACTTGGAAATCATAGGAAAAAAATCAATTGAGGGCATACACCACGTTTTGGTCAGTTATACCATGAGAACAAGGATGAAAAAATATGATAACTTCTTGAAAGTGCAGAAAATAGTTATTAAATTTTTAGGCATCTGCTAACCAGACTAATTTTTCTTCAAAGATTTGTTTAGTGAAAAAAAACTGCCTTACATTTTCAGTAGATAAAATTTGTCTAAAGACCTTTAATGCGTCCAATAAAAGCAACTCTATTTCTTAACATCTCTTGATACATAATTTATTTCAATACCGGAAAAAATAAACTATTTTGGTAAGTAAACGTAATAAAATATTTCCATTTGATGCACATTGGATCTTTTTAAAAGCGCATAAAAATCCTTTTAAATAATTAAAAGAAATATTGTAGAGAAAATTAGGTTATTTCGAATCAGGAGACATGAAAAATGAGCAATGTCTTTGTCAGGACTCGAACCTTGGACCTCTCGAATACGTGCCGATTGTGCTGGCCATTATACCACAAAGTCATGCTAAGAAGACGGTAGAAATACCTTATAATATTACGGAATTGTTTTCTTATGATTGCAAAAACCTACAGAATTTTACATTGAGCCACTAATTACAACATGCTATAAATATTAGTTCTTTTTAAATTATTTTTATTTAGGAAATTTAATTCTCATTTAAATATATTATCTTCGTCCAGGAAAGTTCCTGAAATTTGATACAGAGAGGTAATTCAAATTTATTCGTCACACGTGTTTATTACCTGTTCGCTCATTATAGACTAATATATTCTCGAATTTCCTAGGATTTCAGAATAGTTTCAAACAGCTCTCTATCATTTTATACTGCATCTCAGCATTCAGTTCCCAACATAGAATTTCGCATCAGCCACAACACAACACGTCCTTTCCTCTATTATAACCCCCCTGACAAAGTCCTCGCTCTCCAGACTTAATCAGTGATTCTTACCAATTTACTCCAATCCAGCCGCGACCATCTGGACGCACCATTGATTGATCGATCGCTATAGATTGTCTTCTTCCACCAGCGGCCACAATGGGCCATTGTAGGAGGGCTTCTCGCGCTGCGACCCAAACTAATGGCCCGCTCTCGCACCGGGCGGAGTCCCTTTCTTCCTCAGATCTCCTTATCTGAAGCCCCAGAAGATGGTTGCTTAACTGATGAAGGAAAATTGGGTGGATGGGTAAGGTTGCCACATCTAGTGGAAGTTTCAGAGATTGGAGTGGGTCCATCCACGTTTATGTCTGTTTAGTTTTTATAAAGCTTAATTGATGCCCGGTTAGAAAGAACATGCTTACAGTAGGAAAAGAGCTTGATTTCTTTTTGCCTTCAATCAGACAAGATAGGCAGTAGATGCATGAAGATTTCAGAGTGCAAGTGGTATGATCACAGTGTAGCAATGCCTAAAAACTGTAAAAATATACAAGCACATAAAACTTTGATTTAAGTATGGTGATAAATAAACGAGAATGATTTATCGATTCTGTATTTTCATAATTTTCCAGTTTTCTTCCTGTGTGTACAAATATTTTCAAGTAAGAATATGAATGGCTCTCAAAGTATCAGAGTAATTAATTCCAATAAACAAAATATTTAAATACGATGCGTTAAAAATGAATTTCAACAAAATAAAACTGTTAATTAATCTAATAAATTTAAAATCTTATATTTGTCAAGCTTAAGATAGGCCACACCTGTAGGCGAGTTGTTAAGACGGTTGAATGCTTTAAGTTCGACCTGGGTTCAATCCCAGGCGAACGAGCTGGCTGCAAGGCTGGGTTCGCTATTTGCTCCGTGTGTAATATTGATAGCAGCCAGTTTACCTTAGAAAATTATCCACGAAAGTTGTTCTCCCTATAGGCAAACAGCCATAATTTCCTTTGCCATAGGTCTATCGTAATAAAAAATAAAACGAAAATTAAATTTGTATGGATTTTCCCCTCAACCTCAGGCCTTCGTGGTGTAGTTGGATGCTTAGCAGTCGAGCGATCAGGAATTTGAATCCTAGAGAGAATACTGCTGACTTTTCCTTCTTTCGGCTTCGAAAAAAAACTAATGACTCTGAAAGTGGTGCATGAATTAAAATATAGTGTACCATAACGCGTCACTATCTAGACTTGGCAGTTGGATTTCATCCGTTTCCAAATGCCCTATAAGTGGAAGAGAGTGTTAGAATTTTCTCCTTCCTTACCCCTTGCCTTCGTGGCGTAATCAGCAACACATCTAGCTGTCAATCCGGAGGTTCAAAATTGGAATTTAAGCAAAGGCGTTGTCGATTTTTCATGATTCCTGTTTCGAAATAACCCTAACGACTTTATAAACAGCGCCATAAAATAAAAGCGTTAGACAACAATTCATCTCTAGATTTTTTGGTTGCGTCTCCTCCCTACCTAGGCGCTCATTCAGGGAAGAAGAATATAAGGATTTGCCTCCGTGCTCATAGCGTGCTTTTGTGACTTCCCTTAGTGGGGATAAACCTGACTTTCTTAAGTTTCTTATCTCTGAAAATGGATATATTTATGAAATTGCAAGTTTTTTTCTCAGTAAATAATTAAAGTTATAATTTATATAAAATTATCATTCTCAATTAATGCATTTAAATTTGAAATGGTTAATGGAAATACATTAAGTAAATAGAATCCGTATTGGTCTGAATCGCAGCCAAAAAAAATCCAAGCTTTAAGCATCTGAATCCTTTTGGTACTGAACCATACAGAACTTTCTTTTTGGTTTTTTAATTAATATATAAAGTGATAAAAGCGTGTTCTTCAAGCCTTATACTTCTCACTTTTCACAGCATTTATAAGAAATCACTGTCGTGTTAACCCAGTTGTTTCGTAGACGAAATAAGTAAAAGCTGTTCCATTGATGTATAAAATATAAAACATGGTTGGCTCCCTTCACATCCTCGTTGACTGAATCTAGAATGGTTTCGGTTACCTTCTTCAGGAGTGGAGCTGAAAAACATCAAAATTAAAGGTTTAGTCTATATCAAGATCTTTCATATTTAAATTAATAGCACTTAGCTTCTTCATGGCCCGATGAGGATGTACATTTTGGTAAACTGGAGCAATCCTTTTAAATATATGACCAAAATATTTTGCTTTTATATAACTCTGTGACGAAAAGACTAAATCCGCATAAACATTTCAGAAAAAAAAAGACATTTTGAAGGCCAAAAAAATTTAAATAACAAATAGCTGCTGCGTATTTTCTGAACTGGTTATAAAGATGCCATTGATGTAGTATAAACCAGGATTCGCTAAATTTCTCTAAAATTCATAAAACTGGAAGGTTTACCTTAAAAGAAGCCGGTTTGCTCCAACATTCATGTCATAAACTCGAATTTATTTTTGAGAAAGCAAAAAACTAATTTTGAGATTCAGTCGGTCTAATTTACGCAGTTCTATGAGTCTATTCTTTGAAAGAAATTTACCTTGCTTACTTATAATTGCTTCCTTACGCAGTATTTTGCATTACTAAGAAAGAAATATGTTCTTCCTATCAAGGAAAAAATAGCCTTATTGAGGTTGCAGTAGCATAGTGCTGTTATTTAATTCCATCCAAACTGTGTGGCATGATAAATAGATACTCAAGCAACACAGTGAACGGTGTTAAACTACAAGAACCACGGGTCTATGAACTTATCAGTGCTTGGAAACAAGGCCCAAATTCTGTAGCAGCACAAAGAATTTCTTGAAGCATGTCAAATCCCGAGAAACCAGATAGGCGAATCTGGTCTCCATGACTGCCGAACTTGAAGACTTGGAGGTTTAGTTGAGGTGAGGTGATTTGCACAGGTGCAGACTAGCCACCCATCATCTTTCGCAGAATGAAATGATACTTTCCACTGCAAAGTTGCTTTCACAGACCCATATAATTTCTCAACACATCCATTAATGTTGTGGTCACACGGCTGACCATCACAGAATGTGATTTCCTGTGATGGGAGACATATTATTACTGACTTTGTTTAGCACAGTCTAAGGAATCAATTTTACGATATTTAAGCGAAGTTCCTTTCGTTACATGTCACCTGAAATGCAAGATAGCAGCCCAAGTCGTCCAGCGGCGAAATAATAAAATACATTTTGTATTGTCCCAGAAAATTTTAATTCATAGCATTAATTCTTTCTCATCGACAGAGGCCAAAATCCTCTATCAATGCGAAACATATGAAACAAATCAAACATCCGTGTATACGAATATCTGCTAGACTGGACTTCCTTTCCCTCTGGCAAGTAGAATGATATAGCGTTAACAATAACCTGTTTAAATGAAGTGATTACATCTCTCCTAGAGATCTTTGTGCGGTTTCACCCACTGTGTGCAGTTCCTCATTAGGACAGGATTTCAAGTGCGAACATCAGTAGCTAAACGTTGATGCTAAAGAAAATAAAGGGAAGGTGCATGCAAATAAGGGAGCTATCCACAAACATACGAAACTATACTGTAATCTTCAAACATATGAAACTTCCGTGTATACGAATATCTGTTGGAATGGACATCCTTTCCCCCTGACAAATAGAATGCTATAGCGTTAACAATAGCCTACATAAGTGAAGTGATTACATCTCTCTTGAAATCTTTGTATGGTTTCGCTCACTGTGTGCAATTCCGCTTTAGGACAGGATTGCAACTGTGAATATCAATATCTAAACATTAATGCTAAAGAGAAGTAAGAGAAAGGTGCATTCAAATAAGGGAATTACTTCAATTGCTCCAAAATAGTAATTGGCATGCCATTTAATAACTCCGAATGCCAGTGAGCCACGAACTAACTCGATGAGGAAAAAGTAGAAAATGGACGCAGACGTTCGACTTGAATTAGCAAACGACGACACAGACGACTTGAATTAGCTTTTACAAAAGTGTTAAATGAAAGATTTCGTCGTTTCCCAGCACAGAATTTTTGACTGTAATAACTGCATTGAAATGAAGGCGTTAAATCTGTTCTACTTACTTGTTACATAATTTACGTTTTACTGTTTACGATAACGTCTTTTTTTTAATGGGGACAAGATTTTGTGTGCTTTTACTTTTTTGCAAATATGATACAGGGAAGGGAAAAATGATCTTCTCCGATTAAAATTTTTAAAGAAGGGAAAAATTTAATTGTGCATTTTATTACAGTAATATATAATAAATTAATTTTTTGTCAACCTTTACTGTTTTTCAGCAGCAAAGTTGTCTTGGCATTTATTTCTTAATAGAAGGCACCACCATTAACCAAGTAGTTAAAACCGCTGGATACTGAGATTTCAACCCGAGATCAATTCCAGGCGAACGAGCGGGCCGCATGGTTCATTTTCGAAGTCTTTCACATGCATTAAGCGAATGTGAGCTAGTTTTCCTTATAACGTCCTTCCCGAAGATAACTCTTACCCTAGGAAAATTACTTTTTTGTTCTTTGTCATATTCAAATAACCTACGTTAACTAACGTTATAAACTAACGTTAATAAAAATCTTACACAGTTCAGAGATAATAAAATAGTCCTCCGTATATAAGTGTAAGTCAGACATAACATGAGTTTGGACGTTTGAGTGTACGTAACAAATAAATTAAAAAATAAATAAGTGTAACAGTTCTGCTGAATCAGATATGGGATGTATGGAGTTAGATTTATCTTTTATTAGTCGAAATAGTGACGCAAATAATAATAAACTTTTCAGCTTAAATATAGTTTTATTAAGTACATTTAAAATTATATCGATTTAATACAGTCTTAAAAATAACATAACGATTTATATTGATTTCAAAGCAAACAAAACGCGAACTTATTGCTTTTAATTTTGCTAAGCAGTTACATACCTGATAATTTTTTTATAAAAATTAAATATCTTATGTTTCACCAAACGGCAATACTCTAAAAATGGTTATGCGTGAGGGCGAACGGAAGGTAAACTAAAGAACTTTCGCTTCGCGGAGTTATAACAAAAACTAAAGAGAATTGCAGTGCAATTTAACATGGAAAACCTCCACAAAGAACGCTTTAAATTTTAAGTGTAAAAGAGCTCATATAGTCTGTAAAATAACACAGCTTGAAAAAAAAATAAAATTTGTTTTCTTTTAACGTAGAAGTTAAAAATTACTTTATTTCTTTTAATTACTTAATACTTTTCAAACATTATACTATGCATAACAGACTAATGTGGGTTTCATAAGTATTTTAAATCAACAAATTGTCTTATATTCAGAACAGTATATAATTACGCCTATATTACAACATATTATTACAATAAAAACTCTCGCTAATTTTATTTATTAATTTATGTTGTATAAAGCGAAGATAAAAACAATGTTAAAAAATTAAAACATTTATTATCATGGCAAATGTTTAGCTTTGATGCGATAAAAGAGTTTAATACACATCAGCAAAAGTTCCCAGGTTCAATAAATTATCTTTTTAAGCACAATAAGCTGTCACAGAACTACAAATTAACTAATTATTGCGTAAAATGCCTTTCAATAATCATTTCCTTCAAGCCATTCGAATCTTGGAAAATAGGAATTAAAAATTTCACCCAAATGAAGCTAATAAATTACAACAACTTATATTGCATTTCTGGAGACTGCAATTAAAGAATCGATAACTTCCAAATACAAACGAAATACCACAGTCAATACGAGGTGTTGATTAAACGAAAGCGAACAAATTAATAAACTTAGATCTTTTAATTAATCCTTGAGGTGATAATCATTTCCCAGGTCTCTTCTTTTTCTTTTCCCGTCTACTTCTCTTCACTCTCTCTCAATCGAAATAAAAAGAGACGACCGGCTTTGGAAGGTATGTGGGTGTTAGCATCTCCCATCTAAGCAGGGGTATTGTAAGGACCCCAGTATGCCCAAAGGCAGGCCAGACGTATCTTCCGTCCGTTTTCTGCATCCGGATGAATCGAACTGATCCTCACCACCCTACTCCATTCCTCCTCCTCCTCTCTCTCTGTGCACAATAAGGCGTAACCCTTTTGTGCCACAGTCACCTGCTCCCACGGCACGATATGGAAGAGTTGGGGGATGAAAACACGTCACGCAACAACCACCTTCCCCCCTCTGGCACGGCGCCAAACTCCTTCTGTTAGAGGCGACGCCTTTAACGAGAAGCAAAAAGGAAGGGGGCTTCATACGTTGTTTGCCTAGTACAGATATTACGCCTCATTATGCACATGGAACGAAGAAGATTGGAGAAGCTCTCTAGCTCTCCCTCTGTTCGTCCGTCGTCGACGACTTCTTTCTTTTTTTCTCTCTCTCTCTTCCACTATTATTATTCAGTCTCTATTTTTCGCCCGTATTTATTTATTTGCAGCATGTTGTCTTGCCTCTTTGGTATCCCTTTGAGCATAACTGGGAAATTCGCGAACACGCGGTGAACATTTGATGCTCTTTTTTATTCTTTTTCGATGTCTGTCCCTTTCTTACGTTTTGTAAGTGTTCACTTCTTTTGTCGCCGGGCTTTCACTGGAACGTTTAACTGTGGATTTTGGAACATGATTCCTTTTACTTACATAAAAAAGAAACTTTTCTTTCTGTATTGCTGTGCCTACGACGGCATATTTTATTCAGAAAATTTTTATGTTATTTATACCTGCGCATATCTTGCCTGAAAACACTAAATAAAATTATATACGACACCGTCTTTTGCCAAATGTGTGTTATAAACAGAATAAATATACTAATACGAACAACTTAATGACAAAATTTAATTTTATTTAGTTAAATAGTAGTTTAATGAAATAAAATAATTAAATAGTTAAATTAAAGTTTATTATTACCTCTCTCTTCGCTCTTTCGGTGCATACGCTGGTGGTGTGATAATTAAAAATCTTTCAGTGGTATAAAATAATTTACAAGAATTTAAATTAGTGAGAATGTTATCAAGAATGAAAGAAAATGATTTCTCTTAAGCATTACATGTTTAGTTTCTATTGCAGCCATTAGTTACTGTTACATTATTTTTCAAACATGTCATCCATATTTTCACTCCGTTATCGAAGAAAGTGGAATTGATTCTGAGCCACTTTTGTGCAGGTTCAATGTCAGTTGACAGCTTAGCACTAGTTGAATCGAAACAGCAGAAAATCGACGGTGCCAAATGTGGACTGTAAGGAGGGTGGAGAACAAGTGTGAATTTTAGGTTTTTCTTCTTTTTCCAAATAGGATGGTTGTTCCAAATAGGCTTTTCCAAATAGGACACTACATTGCCATGATACCAAAACAAAGTCTTTGCTTCAGGTCTGATTCTATATTCTACGAACCTTTTGCTTAACTGTACATAATATTTCGCCACATTTTTCGGAATTAATCCATACTTTTGTGGACTGAAATTCCTTATAAGTCGCTAGATTTGAATCCCAAAATATGGCATTCGTGACTTTGTGTGCTGATGGAACTCGTCTGAATTTCTTAATATTCAGAAAGCTATGACTATATTCCATGGATTACTTTTTACTCACATTCATACAATGCTCACGATAATTTGCTATTTTTATGTCTAAGAACTTCTTTGGTGTACTAGCTTTTATTGTTGAAAACTTAATTTTTGATGTCTGTTCTGTTCTATGCACTTGACTAGCGGTATGCTAACAAATGCTTTTATTTCGGGGAGATTAAAAAGTGAAATAAAATGAAACGCATTACTGAAAGCATATGTAAGCGATTTTCTGCAGTTACTAGAAACGCCATGTGGTAGAAAATCTCTCTCTCTCTATATATGTATAAGATAAAAAAGATGGGTAAAATAAAACTCCAGAAAATCCCTAAAATAAAAACTACTTATGCTAAATCTCTCTAAAGGTAGTCATTCCAAAATGAATCACTGGCGTATAATTCTTACATACGCTGATGCCGCACCGTACACTGCGAAAAAAATGGACAGTTCTATATCATCCATTCTACTGGGTGGGTTGACGAAATTCAACTTGCGTTTTTCATGTCTCGAAAGCGCGACTTAGGATATATATTAGATTTATATATAGAATTATTCTAACATAGGTAATTTGGCACAAAATCAGACTTTTTCTGAAATTACATGCCGAATTTGTTCCATATTTCGATTGTACGACTCAAATTATGCCAAACTAACAAGTTTTGTAAAAGTCGTAAAAGTAGTTTTTAAAAACATTACCTCGTAGCTCCTCAATGTTAATTGAATTTGGTATACATTCATTAATATCTATTTTTTTTCTTAAGCTTACTTGATTCCTTCTTCCAGAATTCGAAATTTAGGTTTAATACAAATTTAATTCGCACATTTTTTATGATTTATTTTTAAATATTTTTTATAAATTTTCCGAAAAAAATTTTGTATCATAACCTATAAAATTTTTAACATCCTCTTAAAGTAGATATATTTCTAGGCACACCTGCAAAAGTTAGAACGTTTTATTCCAGATTTTCTAAGATATACATGAAATTACATATTGACCCGTTCTAGAATTTGGCCTCTTTTTCTTTGAGCGATAATAACGTCAAATGTTGTTTACGCGCTTTGTTTTAAAATTATTTTAAATTATGAACGATGACATTTTTTTCGCTCATCTGCAATGCAAAAAAAGGAAAGAAAAAGTAGTTTGCTATAAATTAAGAAGTTCGCCAAGTAAATTATTATTGGCGCAAAGTGAAAAAAAATGCGGCAAGATAAATGTTTGAATTTCTCCGTAAATTTCGCCCCACATTTTACAAACTTTTATATTTAAGCATAATTTGAGTCGTCGAATCGGAATATCGAAAACAATTGCCTGTCATTTCAGAAAACGTCCAATTTTGTGTCAAAATACATATATTACAACAAAGCTATGTGTAAGTCTGTTATATAGCCTAAGTATCGTTTTCGAGACTTGAAAAGCGCAATTTGAATTTCATTAATCGGTCCAGAATGGGAGATATAAAACTGTACCTTTTCCTTTTTTTCCCAATGTACCTACGTATAATGCTTTAGCCAATCATAATATTAAAATATGCAAACTTATACAATTATTCAAAATGAAATTGAACCAAAACTAGGTCAGTCTTTTCAAGAGCTTCTAAGTACGCTCGTCGCATTCCTCTTTCTCTTTTTTGTCATGCAAGCTTGCTTTTATCTACTGCTTTGTCTCGGCAATAGTTGAAGATAGTTGAAATTATTGGACATCAGAAAATGGAAACTTATCAGATATTTCATAGCTCTTATATCAGTTTGTATAAAATGCTTTTGAATAAAGATGTTCATTCAAAAATCCGCAATATTATTGTATGTGTATGACGTTGCATGTGTCTGTAAATATTTAAATCCTTTTATTGCATTTTTTTATTATTTAGCCATTTATTTATTTTGTTTTGTGTTAGTGGCCACATATACTCTTAGAGAAATGTTGTTACTTATATGGAATGTTTCTTTCGTTATTCTGAGAAGGGCAACCTTCTGAATGTGCAAGGTATGCCCATAATGTCAGTGCCGTTGCGCCAAAGCTGTATGTAAGTAAAGCGTCGGCACTCCCATACTATAACATGACGTTAAATTGCAGCGCCAATCCACTGCAGTGGTGGCGATGTAAACTAAATCTCTTCCCCTCCTCCTTTCCCCTGCAGTGACGTCATGGAGGTTGGAAGTAAGATGGAGAGGCCGCAATGAGTTTTGACACGATTGGATGTAAATATTTTGCAATTGCGTCGTAATTATATATATAAATGTATATATTTTCTATTTGTACAGTATTTCAGAGTCCTAAGTATACGAAAAGAATACATTTTTAAGCAAAGTTTATTGTTATTAACATTAAAATTATGCATTATTTCTTCTCCACTTACAGAGCTTCTACCTAAAATACTTTCTCAAATATGACATGATTTTTTTAGCTTCTGAGGCATCTTTTAAATGAAAAAAATCTAAGTCAATTTGTAATTAATGCTCAATTCGGTCCATTTCAAATTAGCGCTCTTTTTATTTTAATAGTGAAATACATTAAATAGTACATAACTTTCTCTGAATATTTCTGAAAGGGAATAAAAAAAAAGATTTTTTAAAATATTATTTAAAACTTGTACCTGCGTTATTATAAAATATAGGGGAATAATTCTTTTAATTATCAGATTTTTTTACCTTTAATTTCAACAATACATATCCTAAAACTCTTCTTTATTACTTCCTTAAGTACGCATCGTCTCAAGGAAACGTGTAGAAATGTATTCCATCAGATTTCGACGAAATCTTACTCTTGCAATCCTTAATCCGCAGTATCGATACGCCATTAGAGAAAATTTAAAAAAAAAATTGGTTCTGAAAAGAGCCTTTTGTAATTAAAAAGTACAAAATTAATAAGTTATAAATAACACAACCAAAGCACGCTAGAAGCTAACAAGATTTCGGTAGAATCAAACAAACAACCAAATCAAAACAACCAATGACTGAAAAGAAAAGGAGCATGCGCAGTTTTACTGATTGTGTTTCCACATCGCCACCGCTACGAGCGCTGCGGTCGTTTCGAAGCGCAATTTCTCCCATTGAAGTGCCGACGCTTTACTTACATACAGCTTTGCGTTGCGCAGCCTAAATTCGCTTTAAATGCTTTCTGTTATCTTATGTAATTTCGGGAAGAGTTTTATTGTTTAGAAACAGGACTTAAAGAAAAATATTTTAAAGTATGCAAAGTTTTGGTGGCTTTTTAATTAATACAAATCAATTTTACAATAAAAATTACAAATTTTATGTGTATAAGAAATACATGCCAGACAGCTCCGTGCTCATGAAGTGATGAATATAACTTAAAAACTAAACTGGGAACGACGCTTTACCCCAGCAAAAAGTTTTCATCGAATGAACGCTAGGTGTCACCTCAATACGGCGTTTCCGTGTATACTTTCATGCCGTGTATACTTTCAATTACAAAATCTGCTTATCTCGACCTTCTACTTGCCTTAATGATTTTGCTAGATATTTTTAATCTAAACTCAATGGCGGAACAGTGCTTAGTGAGCCATGGTCTGCAGCGCCCTGATATCTGCTTTCTTGACAAGGTGCCCCAAGGTGCATGAGCCTACATCCTGGAAAAGTGGTCAGCTTGTGGCAGTGTAGGATTTCCCTTATTTCACATAACAAATTATTTTAAGTTTTATACCTTTTCTGAACCCCTTAATTTTCTCTCGCCTTTCCTCGCCAGGATACAAATTTAAAGTCAGTATTAAAATGAACAAATCTTGTAGTTTATTCAGAGAGAGATTTGGCTAGCCAGCGCACGTTACTAGTTTGTCCTTTCTGTTATATTACGCTTCTGATACGCCTTTTTCACCATTTAATAAGTAAATCGCCGAGTAGGTTGCTGAGTCAGCATTAAATTAAATTATTAGTCAAGAACTACTCTTTATCTTTGAAATTATTGTGTGACTTGAGAATCATACATTTCAAGTTTCACTGCAAGTCGATTGATTCTCAAGTTTCACTGCAAGTCTTCCTTGTTAATGTAAACACTAAGTACGTGCATTTGTGTTAAGAGTTTGACTAATAAATGGTAAAGGGTTTATTTTACTCTTCTTCTGTGCTGGTATTCTTTTACGCCTGTGCGAAAAGTCGCCAGGTTCCCTAGTAAGGTGACGTTAACAGTGTGATAGCAAAGAAGGTTAGATCTTACAGCAGGACCCCGGTGTTTAGTTCCCAAGTTCCCTTGGGTACTTATTTTATCGATCTACTCAATGGTGAAAGGCTGAGTGAACCTTACTCAGCTCGGGGATCGAACCATAGACCTATGATGCTGCTGCGCGACGAGCTAACCACTGCGCACCGGGCCTTAGAATATCACCCTGCATATTATCCGTGAGTTACAAAAGTTTCACAAATTAATTACTTATGCTTATATATATATAT
>KK117625.1:390316-401536 GCA_000611955.2 Stegodyphus mimosarum | reverse complement strand
TATAAAACATGTTCAAACATTCATAGAAATAGGGTCTTTTTAAATAGATAGTATTATTTTCTTATACAATATTCTATTATTACTCATGTTTAAACATTTAGAAGATTTGTAATACTCTGTATATTTTCTTGTATTAGAGAAGCTATGATAACCAAAGCTTGTAAAATAGGCATTTTGAAATCGAAATAAATTTTAAATTATAATAATTTTGTTTCTCTGACTATTATATAAACACTTCACATTTTGTAAAAGAACTTTGCGAAGTATTTTTCTAAGCTAAAACTAATGTCTTATGTTAATATTATATGATATATTAATTAATTAAAAATATCGGAAAAACGTTAGAGGTAATCGTATGTTTTCCTTATAATCAATAATCTGAAAAAAATCCAATAATTAGTAAGGTTTCGTTTTAAATTATTGAATAAATTTGCTACAACATTAAATATTTTTCACTTTCTCTGCATGGCTAAGTCTATTAACTTTTCCGTTTTTAAATTTACATGAAAATTATGAAATAGAAGTGTAAAATATGTTTTAATTACTTTGCGTTTCTATTTCTAGATTTTGCTTGGTAAAGTTTAAGTGTTTTTACTGATCAGTATAGAATATTTTCTTTCAAAATTTTTATTTTTTCAGCATTATACGAAATTAAAATAATTTAGCGGCAATAAGGCTATAAAATGAATTTAAAGTTACGAATAAAATTACTTATTATTATAAACAGATCGTCAGTAAAATAAAACATGCAGTACAGTGACAACTTTTTCAAAATTTGTTAAGTCTATCAAACTTTCAGAGTTAATGAAAGTAACGCCATTGTTACTGCACGAAGTAGTGGAAAATGTTTAATACTATTTTAAACTCGAAGATTCATTTTTTTATTTCAAATAAGAGTCACATGTCTGAGCTTCAGGACAAGTTTCGATGGTTTTACTGAACCATCATCCTCAGCTGCCAAAATGAAAATGAACGAGATAAGATATAGTGATAAGATCAGAATGGCTGGACAGGAGTTAAACTAAAACATTAAAGGAAATTATGTTTTAGTTATCTAGTTTCATCAATAAGTGGCCACAGTAGCTTAATTCCTATCCAGCCATTATTATCTTATCCTATCTTTTCATCATCTTATCTTGTTCATTTTCACTTTGGCAGCTGAGTTTTAGGGTTCGGTAAAACCATCGGAACTAGCCCTGTGAAAATTTGCAAGTATAACGCTGATTTTTGTTGTTTGACTTAAATTGAAATTTACTGATATTTATGAATCATAAATCACGTAACTTTAACAAATTAAAAAAAATAAAACTTAATATGGTAATTCACAGCAAAATTCTTTAAATTACATGTAGATCACTCTGTTTTAAATTTAGTAATTAGTTCAGTAGCTCTGGAAATAGCTTTTTCCATATTCAGCTTCAGATGAAATGCCTTTATGGAAGAAAAAAACAATCAGTTGTAAAATCCAGTGCTGCCAATTAAAAAAATTAAAGTTATACATATTCATTTATCACTGCATATCATAAAATATTTACCCATAGCCCCAAACACGTAGGATACCTTAAGTTTAATCGTGAAAATGTTGAGCAATCAGTCCTCTGCTGGTAATCCTAAAATTGCTCAACTTCTCTGCTGAAAGTCGCTTTTTGAATAGATGATTATTAATGCACTAACAGAGATGAATCGTTATTCAAGTCGAGTTTTCCGTCGTTCGAATGGAGTCCATCTAGTCTCACAGTTCAGCAGAAATTATCCGAAGCAATATTCTTCCTTCGACAGCCCAGTGAAAGCTAGCAACAGAAGAGACCGAAAAGACATACATTTTCAGACATTAGCTTGAGCCAGGTCTTTGCATCCGACTCAAGATGAAGTATAGTCCAACTGCTAAAATCCTCATTATAACTAGCGGAGGTAAATTTGGCGTTATATAATTTTAGGCGGAGTGTTAAAGTAGCGCTTAAAAGGCCATACTTTTCGGGTATTATCTTCGGAACAAGTCTTTACCTCAGATCAAAATAACATCTTTGAAGTATAGTATCCAGTTGTTCATTTCTTGCTGTAGTTGGCTGAAGTACATTGCTGATTATTGAAAATGGATCATCATAAAGAATCGGAGATATCAAAGACATCCTTATTGGGTATTATTACAATAATATAAAGTATACAAGAGAAATGACAAATTGTAGATCGCTTGATAAGTGCAACGCAGATAAATTAATATTTTGTGTGGCCATTATGGGTAACATTAAATACAACGGCACACTTCACCTTTGAAAGAAATAGACTTCGGAATGTGTACTTGATACATTAGTTCATGCTGTTTCTACACTTTGCTAAATGTCATCTGGAACATCTGCTGTTATAGGTTAGGCTATTCGTTTGCCAGTCGTTAAGCAAAGGCTTTTGAGAAGCAAAATATTGGTAGAACGAGTGAATCAAGCCACCATTGCAACCTGAAGGGCAATGAAGAATTGCTGAAATTTGCGGGTCACACGCGATCTCTCACCGCCCTACTGAACCGCGGCCACGTTCAAGAGGATAAGGATCTCCAAACCCTCAGAGATGTAGCTATGACTATTTACTGTGAATACGGTACAGTACGCCTTAGGCTGGTGCAGGGAGGTGCAGGGATAAAACTCCACTGACATGTCAAGCGTTCCATTATCTACAGATGATAAGGACGTTATTCTCATCATCGTTCCATTATCTAAAGACGGTAGGGATAAAAATCCACTACTATTGCTAGATAATGGAACGATCTGACGATATGCAATACAAGGGTTATTATGGCACCATTGTTTTACCATAGTCGAATATGACAATGTAGTGTGTAAGCAGAGTCGAGATCCGTCTGAAAAAACGACGCAGTGATATTCGTTTATCCATACTCATCGTTCAATTCTCTCTTGCAGCCGCATACGCTTATAGCGCAAAATCAGTCGTAACAATCAGCAAAAGATCCCTTGGAAAGATTTCCCGTCCTATTCTGTAAGCGTCGAACGGTACGTGCTGACATAGACCTAAACTAAGACCATAAATGATTCGAAAAAAAATTCCCAATCTCCATAAGCCTCAGTCTTTCCTCAATCAGACTTGCTTGAATGACTGCGGCTTTCTATGGCAAGGCATCCGGACGCTTCTCAATCAGATCCGATAAGGCTGAAGTTCAGTGGGGGATCAAAATTAAACCATAGGTGTATCATATAATCCTCTTGCACTAACTATTTGGACTGCAGTCTTATAAGGGACTCACCAATTACCTTGAAAAATGTTGTGCAATCGGTGCTTTTGCACATCCAAAGATTTAGAATAGTAGTCCTTTTAACACTTACAACAATTTAGAACCGCTGATGCCTTTTACACTTACATAAATAATGGAACAAGTTTAGCTCAAGTTTAGAACAGTTAATACCTTTCGCACTTATAAAAGCTGTGCGCTTAAAAATCTCCAGTAACACATTGCAGATTTGTAAATGTATGGTTTGAATAAAATACTCTTTCGTTACAAAATATTGATGCCCAATATTCATCATTTACTAGTTCGATTATTCAAAATTAGTTTCATGTTAATATTTCTTAAAGCAAAATTTTTATGTTATATGAAGCTCTTTTCATAGTACAGTTCTTTTTTGCACTTCATTTATTCAAAGTTGATTTGTGTAGAAATTCTTTTATTAAAGTTTAATTCATATGAAATTCGTTATACAATGTAAAATTACTCTGAACTACGTTCCTTTATGCTAAGTTTCATTATATAAAATAATTTTGTCAAATGTCAAGATTATTGGAAGCTTTCATCGTGATACTACATTTTGGGTGGGCAACAGTATGTCTATAACGTCACAGAGGTGGCTACCATGTGAAAGGTGCACTCACTTAACATTAAAAAATACAAAAAGAAATAATAATAATTTTTTTTAATAATCGGAAAGCTAAGAGGGAGCTTTGGCCGCGCATCCGATGCTGGGAGCTTCGAGAAAAACTGTTCATTCGAAGACAAGACATTATTTCAAATTCCAGTTAGAAGCAAAGGTCTTTATATTATTGATTTTCAACATTGTTTAAAATATGGATCGTTATGTCTTAAAAAGAAATGAATCCCTCTTAATCAGAATAAAAAAATATTTCTAACAGTATCACTCCTTATAATCTTAACACGATGACTCAATGTATTTGTAAAAGGAAAGGAGAGTAATGAAATATAAGATTATTAAGCCAAAGGCACAGAAAGGAAATGCTTTCACCATTTTTGATATGCCGTTTTATAAAGAATTTGCACAAAGTGCCTAACGAAGAGGTACCATTCCCTCCCTTGAAATGCCACCGCTCAGTTCTTGCTTTAGTGAAAATAATAACACCCAAATAATATTAACCTCTGTTAATTTTTCTGATTTGGCTTTTCCCAGTCTGTAATGCCACTGAAAATTGATAGTTTTGACTTTGTTCTATTACTGTCAGAAGAGAATGTCTTTCTAAGCAGTTTCTTAATCACGTGCAAAACAATGCAGGCAATGTTTTTAGAAATTCCACAACTAAAACGCCCATCTCAGATGCAATGTTCATTTTGTTTGTTTTACAATAACAATTACCCACATGCACGGTACCACAATAATTTAGCAGTTTAACTAGAATCTCTGAGAAATGAGAAATCCGAAATTTCTACAGTACTCTCTTTACTGAGTTTATGCACACAGCTTTGTTAAACTGCATGAATACTGCATGCAACTTTCATAGAATGGCTTATAATGAATGAATAAAATGCAGCAATTATGTTACCAACAGACACATGCATATAATTAAAAGATAATTAAGCTCAAGTAATTGATCCAATACAAAGAATTTTGAAACGGCGAATTCTAAATGGTTTCAAGAAATGAAATGACTCCCTGTGACAATAAGATAGAAGCGAAACATATTTCAGATATTAAATATCTCCCGTTTATTATCACTTCTAATGATAGGAACTGAAGCAGTTCACGCGCAAAATTTTCTGTGGGAAGTATATATAGCCTATTAAACTATCTTATGTATATTTAAGCGCCGCTAAACTGTAATGTGTAACATAAAGAAAGCAGAAAGTTTCTTGATCTGTAACTCATTGCTTCTCTATTTCTGTATTCTTAGAATCTGAGAATAGAAGCTTGTATTTCATTGTAAATTAGTTGTTCTCCCTAAATGTCCGTTTGTGTTTGCAAATTTCGTATCAGCTCAAATTTAAATAATTGTAAATATAATGTAGGTTAAAATAACACACCGACTATGATTGTTGGAGAAGTCAAACAAAAAGAATCCACTTTATATTTGTAAATTTTACAGGACCAGCTTCGATGGTTTAACTACAAAACCAACTAACTCAGCTGCCAAACTAGTTCAGTTGCTCTAGTTCATTTGCACTTTGGCAGCTGAGGAAGCTGGCTCTGTAGTTACAAATTCTTGTTGTTTGAATTGAAATTGAAATTTGAATTTGAAATTTGAATTTGAAATTTGAATTGAAATTCTTGTTCCAATGAATGTAAAAATTCTAAAATTTCATTCGGTACTGAATACAGTAGTGCAAACAAAACATAACATTAATTTTAATTTTCAAATAAAGTGAAGTTTTGTAAAGTTTGGAGTATATTTATAAATATTTACGTACTGCTGCATATAGGCTGATAAAAAATTATCGTTCTATTGTAATGTGGTTGCTTGGGTAAGTTTTTACAGCACTGGCTTGTAAGGCAATATAAATTTTAAATAAGAAATGTTGTAAGCAAAACTTCCGTTACATTTATAACTATTCTGTTGCTAGTTAAAGTTTCCGGTCTTACGACGATTAGCTAACATAATCGTCGCAAAGAAAGTATCGCTGACGAAAATATCGCTAGAGAGAAAAACAACAAATTTTCGAAATGGTAAAACATGGCAACAGAAAAAAAAAATGGTAAATAAACTGCAAAGTTTCAAAACGTGGTAAGATAAATTGTACAGCAAAAACAAGCTTTCCTACAAGTTTACTACTGTTCCTTTTTTTACGTTACATAATTTTTAATTGCATTAGTATACAGTGCATCTAAGAAGTTATAATATTTCTGAGAACAGACCTTTGCGGTGTGTTTTTCGCCGAATTTCAAAACTGCAAAGCTTTGTTGCCAATTTTTTATCACAGTGTTTTGTACAATGCGGAAAAAAAGGAACAGTTCTATATTTCCCGTTCTACTGAGCTGATTGACGAAATTCAGCTTGCGTTTTTCATGTCTTGAAAGCGCGACTTAGGATGTGTATTAGATTTATATATAGCATTCTCCTAATATAGGTATTTTAACATAAAATAGGACTTTTTCTGAAATGATATGTCAATTTTTTTCCATACTTTGATTCTACGACTCACATTATGCCAAACTGTCAAGTTTTGCGAAATTCGCAGGAGTGGTTTTAAAAACATAGCTCCTCTGTGTTTAATGAATTTGGTATATATTTGTTAATATCTCTTTTTTTGTTAAACTTTTTTGATTCTTCCTTTCATATTTGGAAACTCAGATTCATTTTAAATAAAATTCGCCCCTTTTTTATGATTTATTTTTAAAATTTGTGTTTTTAAGTAATTTTTATAAATTTTTCGAAAAAAGTGTGAATAATAAATTATAAAATGTTTAACATCATCGTAAAGTGCATGTATTTTAGGGCACACCTGCAAAAAAATTAGAGATTTTTTATTCAAAATTTCCTAAGATGTACGTGAATTTACATGCTGGGACGCTTTGAAATTTGGCATATTTGCTATAATGTGATATAATTATTATGTGATATAATTATAATGCTAATATAATTATTATGTGGCTTACGCGCTTTGTTAAAATTATTTGAAAGTATGCATGATGACTTTTTTACGCTCATCTGCAATGAAAAAAAGGGAAACGAAAATAGACTGCTATAAATTAAGAAGTTTGCCAAATGAATTATTCTTGGCCCAAAATGAGGAAAAGGAGCCAAGTTAAAGTTTTGAACTTCTGCGTTAATTTCGCACAACATTTTACAAAATTTAATATTTAGGCATAATTTGAGTCGTAGAATAAAAATATGAAAAAAAAACTGGTATCTCATTTTAGAAAAGGTCCGATTTTATGTCAAAACACCTACATTGCAACAAAGCTATATATAAATCTAATATAGATCCTAAGTCGCTCTTTCGAGACATGAAAAAAGCAATTTGAATTTCGTCAATCGGCGCAGTAGAACGGGAGATTTTTTTTTCGCAGTGTACAGCAATGTTTTAAAATTGTGGCATTTGCCTTTTCTGTTTTTTCTGCCTGTACGACATTCGGCAAATAAATTCTGCTACAGTTTTTCTCCTGATGAAGAGAGACTGTATGCGATCATCCTCAAAATCGATAGAGTTTTATTTAAAAATTTACACCAAAATAAGATTGTCGTTTTGTCTAATTTTAAATTCATACGTTTCTGAGTTGGATGGAATATATTTTATGAAATCGAATACTGCTCTTACTGGAAATTGTTTTACCATTTTTATTTTGGATTTTACGTAATTTTTGTGTAACACTTAATGAATTAACGCCAAAGCATGTTAAGCTGTCAACTAGCAAATGCTTCTGCATTTTTTATTTTTATACTTCATCAAAACTGCAAGAAATGACGATTACAACTTTTGAAGTCGTTTCACTCTTTTCAGATGTAAAGAAAAATAATATCAATTTATCATGCATTATTTATCATATAACTTAATTAATGATTTCCTGGCATTCTTTTGCAAAATGCGAACGCTAATAATATTACATTACAGACAATCGACGTTCGTAATAAGTCTTAACTATTTGAGCGAATTATACAGTCACAAATAAGAATGGATAATGTAAGAAATATAGACACAAATTATATTTTAAAGGTGAAAATTGACCTATAACTTGCACACTTATCTCTCTTTTTAAAACTATTTTTGAAAAGAAATGTACGTTCGTAAACTTTTTCTTACTAAAGACAAAACTAAAAACTTCTATCCTGTTACTAAAGACGATGTTCAGAAAATTGTTTGGAAATTTAACTTCTTTAAGGGTAGATTTGGTTGAAATGTACTTAAAATTTTATACAATACTTGAAGTTTTTATTTTATGGTAACCGGATTTTAAGTTACATTCGCAAGCCTTTGCGAAGTAAATTGCTATTGTATTTCAAGTTTCATTTTTGAGTTTCCAGACAAAATAAAATATAAAAGGTTGTTATTGAATGTCTTCTATGTTCGTTATTGACTACATTACATTTTAGTACTTCCTGCTAGACGTCGTCTGTATCTTAAGTTAACGTCGGCATTTAAGAAATGCTTGGTACACCAAAGTAGTTTTTAAAAGCCTAAAACTAAAAGGAGCTTTGTTTTCAACAGTTACTAAAAAACAATTACCGTAGTTTTAGAAAACTACTTCGCAAAATAATGAACATGTTATTAAAATGTTGATTATTTTGCGACAAATAATTGCAAGTTAATTAATAACAAATAATAATAAGTTCTTCATTTCGTCCTGATAACAAGTCATGCCGAACTATCCATTTCCGCATGCCTAGGCATTATTATAAATTCAAAATGTATATACATTCAAAATATAATATATATATGTATGTATCAAATTATATACATACTTACATTTGTTTGCCTTTTATTGTATATTGATTTTGATTGCCATTGTGCTAGTGTTATAATCAATTAGTTTATAATGCATTTATTGTTAATTTTTATTTATTTCAATCACATTTTGTTGCAAAAATATTGTGGACATAATTGCCCTTTAAAGTGTTTAATAGATTTATTTTGTTTTGTTCAATTATGGAAAGAACGCTAGGGCTTTAAAGAGAGGGATGCCTTCGTGGAGGATTTTCTAATGAAATCTGGCTTGTATACACGTTACATATGTAGAAAACTACGGAAACGTCCATACAACTAGCTCGTTCTACGCGACTCGAATCCCGGACCAAACTACTAGTGCTAACTATTTTATCGCTCAACCGCTGGTGAGCTCTTAAACATTTATTACTTTGTAGTATATGCAATTATCTGCGATTTTACACTGGAAGTTTAAAAAATGTGTTTATTTTTTGCTAAATTAGTGACAATTTGAAACATTTAGAAATGTTTTTTCGTAAATGCAGGTCTATGTGAAATGCGTTTTTCGGAATATTCAGGTAACAATTACTTGTCCTGATCTTTAGTGAAAGTATAAATATCGGCAGTAACAAATTTCGAGTTATTTTAGGATTATTTAACAACTTTTGGAACTATTGTTGAATTCATGTTTTGAGTAATTTCATATTTCGCGCAACAGAGGAATTTGCAAATCTGCTTTGTTTTTTGAGCTCTCAAGTTGCAAATTTTCCATAATAAGTGATCCTATATTTTTGGACCGAAACAGCGATATTTTTTCTTGCTTTAAGGAGAATTAGATCTATATCATTACATTTTGTGGACGTATGCTTGGCTGCTTTTTATTTAAAGTGACTGTCATTGTTTAGAGCTGGAATAAATATATAAATTCCCCCTTTAATCACTCATGTTAAATTCAAACATATCAGTATCAGTTATTAATATATAATAGTATATGTATTGATTTATATTTTGGCATAATTTGATATTAACATTTTTTATACTTGTTGACAAATATTTTATAAGCCAAGACAGGTAATTTGGCGCAGTTGATGCCTGTTCTGGAAGAACTATACCAGTATCGTCTAGAGCAGTAATCTTCAGTCTTTCTTGTTCCATTCGCCCCTTTGACCATTGCTAGAGAATCATCTTTTCCTGTTTTCCAAAATTCGGAAAATACATTTGTGGTTAGGTTAGCCTATATTTTAGGTGCCCCTTGGATTATCGCCAAGATTTTATTTCATTTATCACCAAATTGTTATTTCATTTATGGTAACTTGAGTAGTTATGTTATGGAAACCCTATTATGACATGATTGGTTGCGTGATTGCGGTGAATTTGACTGGAGAAAAAATATTTGCAATGGCTTATTTCTGCGTTGGATGTCCAAAGGAAATGCGTATGGTCGAACGTAGAGATCGTTCAGATGAGTTTGAATGGGTTTGTCGCAAGAAAGGTTCATGCAAGAAATGCCACCGACACACCAGGATATTTTTTACTCTTATTTTTGTGAATTTATGTGGTGGCGGCAGTATGCTTTTTCTAGTTCAGATAATTTTAGAAAGTTTTTGGATACTATTAAGGAATTTTGTGCGCCATAGACTGAAGACACAGAAATTTCTAAATATAGTAAGTCGATATTTCCTTTTCATAGTGCGTGTATGCGATAACATGCATTTCCTTTTTTATGTTATTTCAATGCGTGATTTAAAATGCAGTTTTACCATTATGAGACGTCATGATCCTCCTGATTTTTTCAAGTGAAAATAGGTCGATGTGTACATGGATAAAGGGAGAGCGCAATACCGAGTTTGTGCAATTCTCTGATTTTAAGTGAAAAATAGATCGATGTGTACATGGACACTGAGGTTGTGCAATTCTTTGACTTTTTATTTTAGTTTTGTGCAGAGGCCATCTTGAAATTGTGCTATGCTGAGCAATCACCAAAAATCGCCAATTTTCGCCAAGGGGCACCATGAAAGAAGTTTTTAGCTATAGTTTTTTAATTTAGATTTTTCTTTAATTTGTCTTATAAATTAAACAAGACAAAATATAGAAAAATGCCAATAAATATCAAAACTTTAATAGAAGTAATGTTTTATATTCATTTATATGAATTAAATCTAAATAACTGACAGATAAATAAAAGATTGGCGGCATTCCGCCCCTGTTTTAGATTTCTGAAAGATATTTGAAGACATACAGAGCAGTAGACTAGCTAGTAGGAGAAGCGGAGATGAATGCGACTTATTCAAGGTGAAATCTTGGAATCAGTTACTTTCTGCTTAGACGCATTTTGACTGTTTGATTTTAAGAGTCTAAAACCATTACTGATAAGGCAAATATGTGTAAATATTCTTATGTAAGTATCTGCATCATAATCGTTATGTAAAAATCACATGACAGCCATTAATTTTGAAATGACGCAGTTTAGAGATTTGTTAGAAGTATTTACTATTTTTACAGGCAGAAAGTTGAAATAACCAATGCAGATTCAAGGGAACTATTTCAAATTTAAAATATAATGTTTGTACGTATTTTTAAATATTATTAATAATCTTACATCGCCCTACAAATTCGCTTTCAAAAAGATA
>KK117625.1:329423-390293 GCA_000611955.2 Stegodyphus mimosarum | reverse complement strand
AGAGTTCCTTGTTTCTTCCCAGATTCATTATGCTATATAATTTTATATTATATCATGATATGGTACTTCAGCTTATAATCAAAATTACTATCATATAGATTAATATTTAAAATGGACAGAATTAACACAGCAGAGTTACCTAATTTCCGTAAACTTAGATAAAGTGATTAATTAAATGGAAGAAAATTAAGCAATAGACAGATGGATAAATTTGAATAATTGAAGTGCTTACAGCAAGAAGGGCTCAGCTCCACATTTTTTAATTCAAGGAAAATTAAAAATAGTTTCAAAAATACATTTTTTATCTTATGTTCTAAACGTTTCTGCTCGCTGAAAGTGCTAGCAAAAACGATTTTTTACGGCTACTCCAATGCAAAATGCGATTCTGTTTTTAACAAAAAAGACCCATGAACACAAAATTTACCAAAGTAGAGCTGTGGCCTTCTTGCTGCAAGTTCTTCAATTCTTGAATCGGCTTTCCGTTGTGTGTGTAATATACAAGCATTTCTTGCAATGAAACGTTTTCTGTGAAGATGTATGACCACAAACTAGCCGATATAGAGACCAGCAACCTGAAAGAGTTTTTATAAAAAAAACGAAATATATATAAAGATCTTAATAAGTGCCGCTAGTTAAATACCCCAGGCATAACTAGTAGTTAATAATAATAGAAATAAAGAATTGTATTCACCGCTCCTAAATTGCTTAGATCGTTAGTCAATAACAGGCAAATAAATTAGAAGAAAAATTAATTACATTATGCTTCACTGAATGGTAATACAATGGTTTGTGAAAAATAAAAATATTTTGCATAGGGCAGTGGCAACATATTTCCTTTGAATCGTTGCTTTTCGGATTAGATTGGAAACATAAATAGATTAAGTTTTGTCGAATGGCAACACGTTTCTTTTAAATACCTGATTCTTCTGATTAATTTGAAAGACAAATATCTTACGATTTGCCGACTTGCAACACAGTGCTTTCAAATCTTCGAGTTTGTTACTGAAAATATCATTAAATTCGTACAAAATATGAAATAAATAAATAAAAAAAATCGAAATCGAAAATTCGGGCTTCAAAGTGTACATGTTCAGATGAAGGACTAAGTGTGTTCAAAATTCAGTGGCGCTAGGTACCACCGTTTCTTACAATACGAAGAACATACATGTACACCTACATACATACAAATTTTTCATTATTTAAATCACTAAATATCCTTTAACACGAATTTGCGTAAGACCGGCACTGGGTTCCGCTAAGAAAGCCTAAATTCCTCAAACTTTAAGATACACGTATATATACACTTCTTTGAATTTGTCACAAAACATTTTCTATACCGTATATATATGGCCTTGTTGGTCAGAGGATTAAGGTGAACACTCGATTAACATGAAAATAATTTCGGTCCTGATAACGATGCGTATGATCTTTAACACGGGTTCGGTTAACACGAATTTCGTTTAGCACAAACTACGAGCTGTTTATTAGTCCGCTGTGTAGCTACATTTTATAGTTTAACACGAACTTTCGAAGTTTTCTATATTTGTTTGTTCCTGTTTCTCTGCTAGGACCGTGTTCAGAAATTTTCCTTTCCGTTTACCTCACACAATGCACAGAGTTCTCTAAAGCTTAGCCGACAGGAATAACCATGCTTGAAAATCACGATCATTGTCGTCGATAATGAGTTTTGAGGAATTTGTTAGTAAAGATGATAATGCCGTGTTTTTATTTTTGGCTCAGCTGGAATGTGAAATACAAGCACTTGTGTCTGATGTGCAAGAAATGTCATCAACAGAAAGTGAGGAGAGCAATACGTTTTACCCACCCGCCAGAAATGTTATGTTCCGTTCAGACGGTGGTATAAATATCATAAAAGCATAGTCATAATGTATAAAATGCGGGGGGTTCCGGGGTTCCGTTTCCACCTGCGAGACAGGGTCTAAGCCCTAACCAATTAGAAAAGCTAAATTTACGCATGCATGGATGTGTATACAGCTTTCTTGCTCTGTTTTCCCTGTTAGTAGGTTTCGCACGTTCGTCCTGATTGGTTGACTCTAATACGAAGTCCGTATAAAGTTGGAAACTTCGAATTTTACACCAAAACCCCTAAATCAGCTTTAGTGACGTGCCAAGGTCTGGTTACCTAGTAACGAAGCTCGGCTTAAACCAGTTATGACAGTTATAACACCATCTGAACGGAGTTTTACATGTCTTGGACACTAAAGAACTTTTTGCTGCAGCATCCAAATTGATAGCTAGTTTAACGGAAGCCATGAATATCCGTTGGCTGTGAAGTAGGTGATTATGAATGCATTATTTCAAGGTACCCTGCGAAAAAAAAAACTCTCTATCTCCCGTCCTACGGAGCCGATTGACGAAATTCAAATTGCATTTTTCATGTCTCAAAAGCGCAACTTAGGATACATATTAGAATTATATATAGCATTGTTCTAACATAGGTATTTTGATACAAAATGGGACTTTTCTGAAATAACATACCTATTTTTTTCCATATTTCAGTTCTACGACTCAAAGTATGCCAAAGTTTTTAAAAAATCGCAAGAGTAGTTTTTGAAAAATTAGCTCTCAAAATTTCAGCTCCTCCATCTTAATTGAATTTGGTATATATTTATTAACATCTCCTTTTTATTACACTTACTTGATTCTTCCTTTCCCATTTCCAAATTTAAGTTCCTCCCAAATAACATTTTTTATGATTTATTTTTAAATATGTTTTATGAATTTTTCGTAAACAATTTTGAATTATAACCTATTGAAATTTTACATCATCTAAAAGTAGATGTATTTCTAAGCATACCTGCAAACAATTAGAGGTTTTTACTCAAAATTTCGTAAGATATAAGTGAATTTACATATTGGCATATTTGTTATAAGCGATAATAACGCCAAATGTGGTTTACGCACTTCGTAAAAATTACTTGAAAGTAGGAACGATGACTTATTTTCCGCTCGTGTACAATGAAAAAAAGGAAAGGAAAATAGGTGGCTGTAAAATTAAGAAGTTCGCCAAGTAAATTATTCTGCGCGCAAACTGCCAAAAATGCGCCAAGATAAAATTTTAAATTTCTCTATAAATTTCTCACCAAAAATTACGTAATGTAATATCTAGGTATAATTTGAGGCGTAGTATCGAAATATGGGAAAAAGTTTGTATTTTATTTCAGAAAGAGTCCGATTTTGTGTCAAAATACTTATGTTACAACAATTTGATATATAAATCTATTACATATGCCTTACGTCACGCTTTCCAGACATGAAAAACGCAGTTTGAATTTCGTCAATCGGCTCAGTAGAACAGGAGATATAGTAACCGTCCCATTTTTTGGGGGTGGGGGCAGTGTATACTATAGCAATTAATGCAGTACTGTAGTGTTTTCTGTGACGTCATACATAAGATATTGTGGGATATCCATAAATAGCATTTGAGTCCCTAGTTAAAAGGAACCTTTTTATAATACTAATTTTTGATTTTTCAATCCCTTGAGATTCGTGTTAACGAGGTTTTATTGCAATTGAAATTATTTTACTCTCTCCGTTTAAAGAATTCATAACACATAATTATTAACATTCCCTGTAAATTGAGTAAATGCGCGTCGGCGCAGTTCATTTTCTTTTTTTATGTATATGGACAGGTGTTTTTAATTTCCATACAGTGGTTCGTAATGTATTTAACAGCTCGTAATGTAATTGACATTACGAAACGTGCTTAATATACTCTTGCAAACGTAGCAAAGTTTGTAATAAAGCTCTTTTTTTATATGGCTGATATTTGAAACTTTCCGCCTCAATTTGTTATGATCAGAATTGCTGATTCAGGAATCACCGACATACTGTTACGAAAAATTCGGCGGTTGCGCCTGTATGTAAGCTTTCCGGCATAGCACTAGGGTTGCCATAAAATAGTGTATGGTAGGGTTGCCAGATTGGCGACTTTATCGCCCATTTGGCGACCAAATCGGCGATATCCCATGGTCCAATCGGGAAGCTTCTAGAATAATTTCCTGTCGAGATATTTCTCGAAACGTGTGGAGCTTAAAGGAAAGCTATATAAACCCTTGCGTTTCGGAGAGCCGGCGTTGTTACAAGATTGTGAAGCATTGTGAAGTTGCAAGATTGTGAAGAGTGTGATTAGATTGTGAGTGTTGTGAGAATTATGAGAATAGCTGCTTACTGTGAGTGTTACTACGCGAGAGTTTTGAGAACGGAAAGCGATCGAGATAGTGCTTTGCCGTGAAGCGACCTCTACAGTATAGCTTGACAGTGTATTGGTGATTGTTCCACGGTGTTTATTATAAGTTTAATATTGCCGTGAAGCTACCTTTACAGTTACAGCCTGAAGCTGTGTTGCTTATTGTTTCAGCGTACTTATTGTAGATTTTCGACGCCTTTAAAGGTAATTTTGGAACTGTGCTGTAAATAGTGATTCTTGTAAATAAATTGTGCTTTTTATTGTTCTGCATCGTGTTTTCATCGGATACTCTCAAATCCACGAACCCGTAAAACGCAACAATACATTAGTATATTGCGTCAGTTTTTTAACTAATGTTCTATTACACTGAGATTTTCTTTGTAGCAACTTATTTAATCTTGTCGATAAAATCGAATAGTATCCGAAAGAAAGGCATCACGAATAAATTTCAGTAAACATGGTGCAGTGAATCAACAGTTCACGAATTTAATTCCTTCCTGATACCCAAAATATTAGTAAACTGAAGTAATTTTCCCATAGGAATTAATGAGAAATTAATGAATCCGCTTCCTCATCCCAGAAAATTGCTTAGAAAAGTGAACTTTGTATGTAAGTAAGTAACGCTAAACCAAAGAATTTCATGACAGCTAACACATACACAATACTTAACAGAATACTAAACGTATAAAAATAAGAAAATTGTACAAATTTTGCTCTATATCTGCAAAGAAATGCTAACTGCGTAAGTAGAAAAGGTGATAAAACCAAAAATGCAAAATGATGTATTTTTAAAGAGAAATCCTACACTACAAAAATATCAGGCAGCTGCTTTCTTCCGGGAGTTTTATTTTCTTCTTCTATTAACACCACCCGCCTATACTTAAGGCTTTTGTCCCATTAAAAATTTACTTACTATAATTTGTTTCTATGAGTTAAAATATTCCTCCTGCAGTACATGGCATTGTAGTAGCAAATATTTCCGCTAATGCTTATAACTGTTTTATTAAGGTGATAATATTCTATGAACCATTGCACCTTGTACTATTTGAGCAATTTTCTCAGATCAGACACCAAGGAATGTCTTCCGTTCCATTGTTTTCTTCTGAAGACATTTCTTCCAATGCATTAACTGCACTCTGGCGTATGATTTGCAGCCGGTGCGGTAACGAAGGGACAGGGTTCGAATCCCGGAGAAGACACGGATATTTGTAAATATATAGAATCTGTCCGGCATGGAGACACTCTAAATATATGGCGAGCCGAAAGTCCTCTCGTGTGGTTTGATGATAGGGGAGAGGGGAGGTAGACCCTCGGACCACCCCTCCCGGGGAGCTCTCCCTCAGAACTGGGGTCGAAATAGGAACCCAACTTCCTTGAGACTCTGGCAACCATTCTTCCATGAATTCCATGGGCATGAAATATCCATGTCTTCCGGACATGGATATTTGTATAGAATCTGTGCGGTATGGAGGCGCTCTAAATATATGGCGAGCCGAAAGTCCTCTCGTGTGGTTTGATAATAGGGGAAAGAGGAAGGAGACCCTCGGACCATCCCTCCCGGGGAGCTCTCCCTCAAAACTGGGGTCGAAATAGGAGTCCAACTTCCTTGAGACTCTGCCAACCATTCTTCCAGGAATTACGTCGAGAAGGCAACAACTATAACAACAATTTTTAGCTGGTTTACTTGTTCGTACCTTAAAAGCTTGTCAACCAAATATTTTTCGTTTGGAAAATTTGAACCGATTAGTTCATGATTAGTTCTTCCATGAATTACGTTGAGAAGGCAACAACTATAACAACAATTTATAGCTGGTTAATTTTTCGTACCTTAAAATCTTGTCAACCAAATATTTTTCGTTTGGAAAATTTGAACCGATTAGTTCATGATCCAAGGCATTCGTGAACCAAGATTCCACTGTAACTTGAAAGAGTTATACGGTATTTGAACAAGCACTAGATTTCCGCTTTTATAATAAGTAAACTAATTAGTGTCTTATTTAATTTGTTTAGCAGCTGAGCAATGCCAAAAAATAGTTCTTGGCGCATAAGCTGAATATCTAGGACAATTAAGAATGTTTATTTTTTGATGTCCTGTAGTTAATTGTGTGCTTAAGAAGTAAAATGGCTATGCAGTGTCAAAAGAATTCAGCAAGAGGCTATGAAAACTTGCAATTTAAAACAATGTTGACCGAAGCAAAAAAGCGCATTCATGTCACTATTTTCTAGCACAAGACTAACCAAAAGTGTTTTAATTGTTTTCCGTTATTATTTTAACAATTTTAATTGATTATCATTTAAATGCTACTAACAGTAGTGAGTTTATGTGTTGATAATCTGTATGCAGTGTTTGAAATACACAGTCCAGTCACATTAATGTGACCATCTGTCAAAAGCCAGAATAACCACCTTTCGCAGAGCGGACTGCTGCGAGACGTGCAGGAAGAGAGTCACATAGGTCCCTGAAGGTGTTCTCTGGGATGTTGAGCCATGCCGACTCTAATGCCGTGGCCAGCTGCGCTAGATTACGCGGTTGAGGATCCATGACGCGAACAACTCGATCGAGATGGTCCCACAGATGCTCGATTGGGTTTAAGTCAGGTGAGTTTGCTGGCCAGGGGAGGACGGTAAACTCATCCTGGTGCTCTTCGAACCACGCACGTACACTGGCAGCTGTATGGCACCTCGCATTGTCCTGCTGGAAGATGCCATCATCCTGAGGAAAAACAATGCGCATGTAGGGGTGAACATGGTCCGCAAGGACAGATGCGTACTTGTATTGATCCATTGTGCCTTCCACAATGATCAGTGAACCTAGAGAATGCCAGGAAAACATTCCCCAGACCATAATGCTCCCGCCTCCAGCTTGGACCGTTCCGGCAATGGTTGCAGGGTGGTTCCTTTCAGAGGTTTCACGCCTTATACGCCAACGTCCATCTGTCCGATGGAGCATAAAACGCGATTCATCCGAAAACGCAACCTGTCGCCACTCAGTGGACGTCCAGCTGCTGTACTGGCGTGCAAATTCTAGCCTTCGCCGTCGATGAACAGCAGTCAGCATAGGTGCACGAACCAGGCGTCTGCTTCGGAGGCCCAGACGCAGCAATGTTCGCTGAATAGTACTTTGGGAGACACTTTTGGTAGCCCCTTGGTTCATTTTGGTGGTCAGTTGCTCAACGGTAGCCCGTCTATCTGCCCGAACGCATCTCCGCAACCGTCGTTCGCCTCTGTCATCTATGGCCCGTGGTGCACCACATTTGCCACGTCGCTGATTTTGGACAGTCCCATTTTGCCATGCACGGTACACATTTACCACGGCGGCACGCGAACAGTTCACAAACTCAGCCGTTTCGGAAATGCTTCCACCCTTGGCCCGAAAGCCAATGATCATGCCCTTTTGGAAGTCGGATAAATTGCTTCGTTTCTGCATTACGCCAACGATTGAAATGTTTTCCGAAGCCCTCACACACCTTTTATATACGCTCAACTGCACTGTGCTGCCACCTGCCTTCTGTGATTGGTTATTTAACTCTGACATGGAAAGTACGTGGTGGTCACATTAATGTGACTGGACTGTGTAGTTTGCGCAACTGAATGCCTTTTGAACTGTTTGTCATATATCTATGAATTCGACTTATGAAATGAATCAAATAAGTGTTGTAAAAATCCATCGATTTTAGAGCAGTTTCAGAAGATTTAAAAAGAACTCATCTTTGAGATCATAAAATAAATTGAATTTAATTAAATGCAATATTTAGAATTTAGTAGCTGTACGAAGTTTAATTTGCCCCCAATATGCCTCTAAATAAATTTCTAAGGAAGTTATTATTTCCTAAAAAACCCTCTTTAAGAATTTTCCATTTAAAAACTATATATAGCTAATTTGGATTGCTATATATAGCTCAAATCTATTCAGAGCTTCAAATAAAGAATTTCTTTCGTTTTATCAGCTTGAATCCAATTCTAATTGTTACCACCATCGATATAAAAGTCTTAAATAATAAAACTGGAAAGTCTGGATTATATTTTAATACAGCATTTTCACTGAACATGGTTATGGACTGCAAGTAAAATTCCCTTTCTGTTGTCCATTAAAACCTGTCCACTTCCTGTTGCTCATTTTAATTAAAATTTAATCAACCCTTTATATGAACGCAGAAACTGTAAATACAAAAACGGAAACTTTTAGAAGTTTCATATAAGAGTTAAAAATCGCCACACACATGGGCACAGGCAGACATAATTCTAAAAATAATAAAAAAACTTCTTCTGGAGACACTAATTAAACCAGGAGAGATGAAAAATGAGCAATGCCCTCGCCGGGACTCGAATCACGGAACTCTCGAATACGCACCGAGCGTGCTGACCACTACACCACAAAGACACTCAGAAGGCAGGAGAAAGATCGTATATATTTCATATTTCCCCTTTTAGAGGGCGACTGGGGTATACAGGACCGAATCGCCAATTCCTGGTAGTGGAGAATCATCATCCACCATCTTTATCCCTGTCGGGAGCCACTGTAGATACATTAGGTATTTTTTGAAAGCAAGAAATGTGAAAAATGAGCAATACCCGACTCAAACCACGGACCCCTCGACTACGCGCCGAGCCTGCTGACCACTACACCACGAAGGCATACTCAGAAGGCGGGAGAAATACCTTACATATTCACTGGAAATTCACTACCGAAAAAATATTACTTCCCCCCAGCCATATTACCTATGGCTGGCGGGAGGTAAAAAATAAATATGTGTAAAATCTTTTTAACGAAATTTATCTTGCGTTTTTAACGATATGTAAAGTGGATAGGAGCCGTTTCCCTTAAAAATAGCTCACGAGGTCATCTGACCCATAGGCAGATAGCCGTCGAGTTGCTTTGCCTTAGTAAGTTAACCTAACGTAATCTAACCTAATTTTGCGTTTTAACAAGTTTTTCTTAATTTCTTTGCTTTTGAAATTTTTATCTTCTTCTTGGTTCATTGATTTTTTTAAAATTTCTATATCTTATGTCTTTAACAAACTGAATTTGTTTTGAAATATATAAATATGGAAAACAGAAACAGAGAAAAAGAATTTGAATACACTATTCCATTAATTGAAATAGCTGTAATACGATAAAGCAAGCAGGTATTTTATGATTAAACAATGTACTGTAACATGTATGTAAATGTAGATGTATGTGTGCAGAGTATATGTATATTGTGTGCACGGTAGGAGGATCTAATAACAATTTCTAATGAATATGAAATATGAACATAAGTATGCATTTGGTTCTGCATGGTCCGAAGACCGATTTAAACCAAGCCTCAGATTAAAAATGAATTTCAATGGTCACAACAGATGTACGTGATGTCAGCGCAGTAATTCTTTGTTTGCTTTGGATAAGAACTGAATATTGACCACCAACCGATAGAGCAGAAATCTAGTCAAAAATGTATTTATATTTCTATATCTTCCTTGCGGCGAAGCAAGCAGAAGCCAACAATGGACTTAAACCCAACCAGAAGCCAGGAAACCTGGAACAATATACATTCTTCAAAATGTAATGCCTACAAGAAGGAAGTCTACATCACAATCGGTCACTTCAAATTCTTACCTCCTTTATTTTTCTTCGTTTCTTCTACTGGAGTATACTTTTATTTTTCGAACAAAATATAAACGAAAACGATGGACGAAAAAAATATTTTAAGGACTAGGAAATTCTACTATCTTTGTCATTGATTTCACCTTCTTTTCTCTGAGAAAGAAGGTAGAATTCACTACATCTTTGATTTTGCACTGCTTCTAGATTCCAAATTCCTCTCTTTCTTGCGACGTTCACGATGGCGTACTTCCTTTTTATGATTACGACCACCAGACGATAGATGTCATCGTCTGAAGACTTCCTTTTATTTTTGGAGACAATTTTATATTCGCCCCCAATGGCAGCATGCGGACGGCAGACGATGAAGAAGTCTCCATTCGCTTTTCTTCCTAGACTCTGTCCTTCAACTTCTTGTCCCTGTGTGTAGCCTTTTCTTTTCCCTTGGTAGTTTGACTTCTCTGAATAGCCACCTTCACCTTTTTATTCTTTCAGTAAATTATTTCTCTGTCTCGGCGATCGTCTGCCAAAAGATTCTATCGCAAATGCCTAATCTCGCGGAATTATGGAGAGAGTACTGAATTGTTATGCTTCTCTTTTTAAAGAGAGTGCCGTACTTTAGTTTTCAGTCCATGCGATAATTTTCCCGAGCAGTAACTTTCAACCTAGCCACTTACTTAAAGCAACTTTCTCGAATAGGAAAGAGTTAAGTAGAAAGGAAATTTTGAAATGAGACTAGAATTCTCCTTTGACTATTTTTTTCCTTTTCGCGGTAAAGAAACGAAATTTTCTTAAGAATTGTTTCCTCAATTATAAAATAGTGCGCTTTTTGTGCCATTACAGACAGAATACTAAGTTATTAACAAAACGAATTGATAACATGTATTGAAACTTAATTATCTGTTAAAAAAGAGTAAGAAATCATATAATATGTATTCTAAAGTCGTCTTTTTTGAGCAACTAACTTCCGTTTTGAGAAAAGTATTCCATTAGTTTCACAAAAAGCAATGAAAAAGGTTTCCTACTGTTAAATCTCTTGAAACGTACTGTGGTTAGATACGTATTAAACACATGATGGCAACAACTAACTGCATTTTTAATGTTTTTGACCATTTCTGTTCTGGAGGTTTCGTGTTATACTTTGCATTGTTTAAAGATGTAGAGAGGTTATTACATTTTCCAAAATACGAAACGTTATAAATCAAAAATACTGCAGCCGAGATTCGAGGCACGACGCTAACAGTTCTTAATACCTATATTATGATAAAGCACATAGAAAAATTTTATAATTATTTATAATCTCTTCAACTTAAAGACCAACTGACGAAAAGCAGATAATCAATACACCAGATTCTGAAGGCTTGCTTCCTTAAATATTCCTTCTGATAGTAAGAAAAATAACTTTCTATAAACCTCCTAAATAGCGTGAATGAGTAGTCCTGTAAATATAAAATTAATCTTTTTATGTAATACCTATTTATAATGTTTATTATGTCTGAATGAAATAGAATTAAAATGAACCATTATTAGGTCCATTAAAACGATCCACATCCACCTGCACATTTCATAAAGAGATTTTAAAAGATATCTTTAACAGATTATCAACAAATTTCATACGAAAATCTCTATTATTTAAGAAAGAACTATTAACTGCTATAACAGCAAATTTTATTTAGTAGTTATTCCCTACAGATACAAAATAAAAGTTACTAAATTCTAGAATTTGAATAGCTCTAAGGCGTTATGTGGGAACTAAATTAATAAATGTGTTCTTAAATATGTGTACTAGTTTTGCATGGAATAATATGAATCTTTTTATTTTTAACTTATAAATGGCTGACGAATATTATACTAATTCTAATCGGGGCTATATAGAAGGTTAATAAATTAGTAATATTTTAGTTTGTAAACAACTGTCCTTTCCCATTATTGAATTACTGTTATAAAATTCTGTGTTTTATGTAACTTTACGATTCGAAGTTCAAATCTAAAATCAAAATTTAAAGGAATAAATTCTTGAAATATATTTTTCGAATACCATTTTTTCTGTTGTTACTGTATGCTTGATGGGTGGTGTTTGAGTGAATGTTTTGAATGTAGCAAAATCTTCACATTTGTTTAAACTATAAAGCGATGGGTTCTATACAATGAAATACATTCCGATGACCTCGGAGATCAGGTAACTTATGTATAGCTAATATAAACAAAAAAGGTTGTTTTTTGTTTTCTTCGCTTTCGAAATGTATCTCATTAGTATGAAAGAGAAAACTGTTTTTTTCAAAATCGCTCGAAATTATCGACGGAAAAATCTTCAAACACCCAGAACAAATACTAGTTTTAATTTATTAAACTATGTTGAAACTAATAATTAAGGCTATCAAATCTTTTGTAAGCTGTTGCAGAAGCACCAATTGACTTCTTTCTTCCTAGAAGGTTTCCAAATATTTGTTAATCTACATTTTATATGGTCCTGCGAAATCACAAAAATTCTGAATGGTTTCTGAATCATCAAATCACGATATTTGTGCGAGCATGATGAAATATGTTCCTAAGGTCACAAACCTACCTATTTGTAAATTTGGAAATTAGTATGTCATTTGCATATTTTATATTTGTGTGTTTTTATTTTAAATTTCTTCAGCTTTGGCTCCTATCAGAGACTGATTCGATAAGACTGTTGGACACTAATATTGTATCTTCATGACTATAAATTTGGCGATTTTCTCCATATATAATGGGAATATCTCCCTCAGAAATTCTTTATGAAAATCCATTTTAAAGAAAGTGAACACTCGTATGACATTTCATAATAAATTTACTAACTAATCAGTAATCTTTTTCTTTACATTTTAATACGTAGGGATTTTTCTCTCCACTACGATTATTACAGAAAAATTGTGTTTCAGGCAAACTTGCTGTTGAAATTCAAATGATTATTAAGACCTTTCAAGATCTTGATATCGACATTCATTTTGTTTACGTTCGTGGACAATGTGGAAATTCTGAAAATGGGAGAGCTCATGCTCTAGCAAAGCTCGCTTCGAAACGTTCGAAAACGCTCGCTTGAAATCTTCGTGTTCCCTTTTCTCACGGGAAGTGCTTTTAAGAAAATGATTCTATCTGTATTTGGAACAAAGAATAACTCACCTCACCTAAAGCACAATGGGCCAAAATATTTTTCCTACGATTTTGAACAGAATAAAAGTTATTCAGTTTTCAAAACATTTTAAAGTTACTCAAGATTTAATTGGACATGGAAATCTTAAGAGCTAATTAGTGCTTAAAGTAAATCCAAATCGTAGTCCTGAGGTAACGGCGATGAAGATGTAAAGCATATTCTTTTTGAGTAAGTTCATCATGTCCAGCAGAGGAAAACATTTTAGGCAACTTTGATGCGTCCGTCTGTATTTTGGCCTCCAAATGTTTTCTGTACTTTTTCAGACTAAACAGACAATTTTTGCATTTCAGAATTTTGTTCTCAAATTAGATTATTGATTTATCTTTATTTTACTAATTTTAGCCCAGAAGAGTTATTAATTTCGTTTTGGCATTTTGGGTCGATTCACTTTCTGCGTTGATTCACATTTCAAACTGTTGCCACCGAATATTAAAGCCCTGTATTATATTAAAAGAAATTAAATAATAAAGAATATGTATAAATGTCAGTATGTTTCTCGCATTGTGATAAAACAATGGTGCCTAGAACCATAAAATTTGAATAGCTTAATCCTCCACTGAATATGGGCATCTGGAAGCCCTAATTCGGGAATTTGGAATTTGTTTTATTATAGATTTCATATTTTGTAAAAATTTAACGAACTCTTAATTAACAAACTCAACGATTTCGAAGCGACCAATGGGCACGTAGAAAGAAAAGCATTTTTATCTTTAGCGCGCGAGACTGTGTATCGGAAATTCAAAATATATGCTCATTTTAAAACTATTTTGCGATATTGCTGTTGAATTGAATTTCACGGTTTAAGTGTGAAGAACATGATATTTGATAAGTAAAGGTAACACAGAAAACGTTAAAAAATGCCCCTTCGGACGTAATGTAAAATCTGAAGACTTTCATATTTTTTTTAAATTTTGTTTTTGTTTTAATTATTTTTTTACTTTTATTTATTTATTAATTTTTTCTCTGTTTGCAATGCTATTGTACATTTGTTAATTTATTTTGTTGGCGCTTTAACGTACTTGTGTAAGACTCGTGTCGCATTTTATGAAACACGAAAAGTTAAATTTAGCAAAAAACATTTAACAAAAAAATTACATAATGATAATTTCATGCTAATTAATCATAAAGGTTTTCTTCAGCTCTTTGAATTATTTATAATTTAAAGTTGGTTTTCATGCGTGTAATTTATTACATTAAAGCGTGATTCAAAGTTTTGCATAAATGCTGTTAAAACGAGTTTAAATATTATCATAAATCTGTAGGAATCAGCATAGCAACGATCATGTGATTATTTAAATAATGTGTATTCTTATAAGAAGACAAACAAACTTGTTGATCATAAAATTAACGCATAAGTTCATCAAATGCATTCAGGAGAAAAACAAATTCTTCTCTGATGAAAACGGGTAACGGCCGAAAAGTGCTATTATGATGATGATTATTGATATGATTAATTACGAAGTTCTGCTCTCTATTTCATTATTCGAAGTCTTATTCTTTACTTTGTACTCTTATATAGATTTTGTGTAAAGTAATTTATATTTTTAACTACGTGCTGTTTAAAAGTTTCAGAATTTTTTCCAAACAATCATTCAGCAGTGGTAGAATAAAGGAAAACTTAGAGTTTTTAATATGGTTGAGAGCTATAAGAAATCGCAAATCGTAGAGAGAATTTAGGTAAACTTATAAGGTATATCTCCCACATTCTTAGTGTGCGTTCGTGGTGTAATGGTTAGCACACTGAGCCGGTATTTCAGAGGTGCGTGGTTCGATCCCCGGCGAAGGCATTGCATATTTTTCATCTTTCTTGTTCCCAAAAATATCTAATGTATCTACAGTGGCGCCTGAACTAAAAGGGTTGTGGATGATGAGTCGCCACACCCAGGATTTGGCGACTAGGTCCCCTAAAACCCTAGTCGCCCTTTAAAAAGGGGAGTATATAAGGTATATCTCCCACATTCTTAGCGTGCCTTCGTGGTGTAATGGTCAGCACAGTGAACCGGTATTTCAGAGGTCCGTGGTTCGATCCCCGGCAAAAGCATTGCATATTTTTTTCATCTCTCTTGTTCCAAAAAATACCTAATGTCTTTATAAACTAGGGTTCATTGGATTGTTTAGCAGGTACACTTGTAAGGTTTTAGTTTAAACTAACAAAGTTTTATTTTAATTTGCCTCTTTCTATCTGTTCTTATTTCAACTTCCCGTTAGAATAAGCCCGCGTTTCAGCTTTATGCCAATTTGAAGTGGAGCCAAGTTTCTATTTAAGCGGTAGGTAGGAACCTCTCAGTGTGAGAGAGCTTTTAGTCTCAGACCACTGTTACTCTGTTCGACGTTCGCCTGACCAGCTAGTATTTAAATTCTAAGCCGTAGCGCTGTTACGCTACTACTTATTGAAGTAAATCTAAGTGCGTTAGTATTAATTAAATCTTGCTACGCACCCTTTAGCATAGAGGCCAACCTCGCGTTTATAGCTCTGTGAGCAAGGACTACTTAATTTCTATTTAATTTTAGTTTAAATAATTTGATTGTTCCGTTTAGACCCAAGTGCGGTCATTATTTTCTGTATCCCTCCCGAGTTGGGAAGTGGCTGTATATAATTGTGGTTTAATAAAAGAGGATTTTAAATCCTTTCTGAAGTGTAGTTCATTTACCACTTATCCACAGTTTTCTACCCCAGAACATAGTTGCATTCAGCTCCCTGTTCAAGATCAGGACTTAAAGTTTTCAGGAAGATGTTCGCCAAGAATGTGCACCGAACACTCAGTCCTGACACACCTTCATATAAAAGACACTTTCATATAATTTCTACATTATATGAAGTTAAGAGAATATGAAATTTTTAAATGCGCATCAGATGAACCCTGATGAAAATATAGTTACCAATAGTTGGACTGAAAACACAGATATACGTCAAATTAAAATGTTTAATTTTCAGTAAGTTTTCAAGTAAGCACCACTTTTAATCTGGAGATCGATATCAGCAAGAAATGCTATGCTGTATTATAATTTGTTAAGCGTAAGAATTTTGAAATGTTTAGAAAGAAAAATTGGGTTACGAAGATAAATTATGAGAAAAAATGCAAACAAAAAGAAAAAAATTAACACGCGTATTTTGCAAATATTCCAAAGATAACATTCGCCTCACGTCGGCTTTATGACAACATTCATGAATAAATTTTCATCTTTTTTTGCCAGTTATGTGCCAGGTTATATATAATTCATTGCTGAATAAGTGAGTGTTGGTGTTAACACGGAATAAATGACAACGTTATCTGCAAAAACTGCTAATACTTTCATTTTAATGTAATAACTAAATCTTTAATGTCTAAATACTCATAATGCTATTGAAGGTCGAATTCCTATGCAAGTCATGGAGATGTTTTCAGTGAAATATGGAATTTTTACTGACAATAAATATTTTTTGAATAAGCATGTTATTGGATTTTACTAGTATTATTAGCTCAAAAAGGCGTTAGCCCAGAAGCACTATTGATGGTATTTTGCTTCGGTTCGCTATAAATATCCGTTTCGCTTTTCAAATTGTTGCCACCAAATGTTATCGCCAGGTATTATATTTAAAGAAATTAAATAATAAAGAATGTGCGTGAATGTAAGTATGTTTCGTTCATTGTAAAAAAGCGACCGAACCTATAGCCATCAAATTTTGAATAACGTAGACCTCCACACAAGCATGGGCACCTGGAAGCCCAAATTTAAAATTTGTTTATTGCTTATTTCATATTTCATAAGCTTTAACGAATTTTTGATTAACAACCTTGATGATTTCAAAGCGAGCAAAGGCAAAACTGTAAAAAAAATCTCCAGACTGTCAATCGGAAATTCTAAAGCTATGCTGTTTTTAAATATTTTTAGCCCAAAGGGACACTAGCCACATTGCTTTCAAAACGGGTATGTGTGTGTGTAAATGAAAAAAAACACCCCTTTCGGCGTAATATAAAATCTAAAAACTTTCAGAATTTTTTTTATTTATTTCTTTTTTTTCCTGGCTGTGTTTTTTCAAACAAAATTTACTAATTCTTATGAAAGATGATGATATTATAAAGAAATAATAGCAAGAGATTCAAATTTTAGTTCCTATGTTTTATTGGCTTAGTGTACTGTAAACCAATGCAATGAATGTTATTTCTAGAGATTAAGATCGTTTGAAAATGGTCTAATTCACTCTCTAGAGTACTTTAGTATTTTTTATTATCAGGAAACTGAAGAAATAAGCAATGCCCTGGCCGGGACTAAAACCTGGATCTCTCGAATACGCTCCGAATGTGCTACCGTTACACCACGAGGGCATGCAGAAAGGAGGGAGAAAGTGCCTTACAACTCTCATTGAAATAGAGAAACTTTTCTTTTGTTACATCTTACTGTTTACAATAGAAGAGAAACACGCCAATGGACAATCAAATTCGCTGAAACAACCCTGTATTTGTCGTACATTTACTAAAAACACTCAATCGATTTCGAGGGCAGCTACAGGTCCCTCCTCATCAGGAGAACAAAATATCTAAATTAATCTGAAAGGTTTCAGATTTTAAATTACGTCCAAATGGAAGTTTTTTTAACATTTTGTGTGTTACGTTTATTTATTAAATATCATGTTCTTCGCACTTATAAAATTCAGTTCAACAGCCATAACGCAAAATAATTTTAAAATCAGTCTATCTTTAGAATTTCCGATACACAGTTCCGTGAGCTGGAGATAATAAGGTTTTTTTCCCCGTAGAGTGTTGCCATTACTCGCTTTTAAATCGTTTGAATTAGTCCATCAAAAATTCATTAAAGTTTACAAAATATGAAATAGATAATAAAACAAATTAAAAATTCAAAATTTGGGCTTCCAGATGCGCATATTCTGGTGGAAATGTACGTTATTCAAAATTGGATGGCTCTAGATACCGTTGTTTTATCACAATACCGGAAACATACCTACATTTACGCACATTCTTCATTATTTAATTTCTTTAAATATAATACAGAGCTGTAATATTTGGTGGCAACAGTTTGAAAAGTGATTCAGACTTTTAATGTTTCCAACTCAAAATCACAAAACAAAAACAATAGCCCTTCAGGAACAAAGCCCCTTTGAACTAAAAGAAAATCACAGTTCTATTTCTCCCGTTCTACTAGGCCAATTGACGAAATTCAAACTGCGTTTTCCATGGCTCGACAGCGCGACGTAGGGTATATATTAGATTCATATATAGCATTGTTCTAACATAGGTATATTGATACAAAATCGGACTTTTTCGAAGTAACATATTATTTTTTTCTCATATTTCGATTTTAGGACTCAAATTATGCCTGGATATTAAATTTTGTAATTTTTGGTGACACATTTATAGAGAAATTTAAAAATTTGCTTTGGCGGATTTTTTCCAGTTTGCGCCAATAATAATTCACTTGGCGAACTTCTTAATTTGTAGCAACCTATTTTACTTTCCTTTTTTTCATTGTCCGCGTGCGGAAAAAAGTCATCGTTCATTACTTTCAAATAATTTTAACAAAATGCCTAAACCACATTTTCGTTGTTATAGCTTGTAATAAATACGCCAAATTTCAAAACGCGCCGAAATGTAAATTCATGTATATCTTAGGATATTTGGTATTAAAAACTCTAAATTTTTGCAGGTATGCTTAGAAATACATCTACTTCAAGATGATGGCAAAAATGTTATAGGTTATATTTTAACATTTTTTTTCGAAAAATTTCTAAAAATTATTTTAAAATACAAATTTTAAAAATATATCATAAAAAATGGGCAAATTTTATTTGAAATGAACTTAAATTTAGAAATGTGAAAGGAAGAATCAAATCAGTTCAATAAAAAAAAAGAAATATTAACAAATATATACCAAATTCAAATAACATTGAGTAGCTAATTTTTTAAAACCTTCTCGTGCGATTTTTAGGAAACTTTTGTGTCAAAATACCTATTTTAGAACGATGCTATATAGAAATATAATACATACCCTAAGTCGCGCGTTCGAGACATGAAAAATGCTAGCTGAGTTTCGTGAATCGGCTCAGTAGAATGGGAGATATAAAAGTGTGTCTCATTTTTTTGCGCAGTTTGTCCGACATCATCTTTTGATATTGTGAAGGATGTTTTCGTAAATACCATCCAGTATTCCTAAGCGCATATATATATTTAGAAAAGTACAGCAAATTAGGAAATAGATGCTATGTTTCTCACCTTTTTTTTTGTATTAAACAATTTTTCACATTATTCCTTTAAAATTTCGCACGAACAGCAAACGAAAATAATATGAGAAGAAATTATAACACCGGACGGAAAAAGGTAACTGCCAGCAGTTGCTTTCAAACTATGGTTTGCAATGCCCTACGTTACCGATCAGAATTACTTTTTAGTGAAAAACGTTACCGATCAGAATTACTTTTTAGTGAAAAACGTTACCGATCAGAATTACTTTTTAGTGAAAAACGTTACCGAGAATTACTTTTTAGTGAAAAACGTTACCGAGAATTGCTTTTTAGTGAAAAATGTTACCGATCAGAATTACTTTTTAGTGAAAAAGGTTACCGATCAGAATTACTTTTTAGTGAAAATCGTTACCGATCAGAATTACTTTTTATTGAAAAACGTTACCGATCAGAATTACTTTTTAGTGAAAAACGTTACCGATCAGAATTACTTTTTAGTGAAAAACGTTACCGATCAGAATTACTTTTTAATGAAAAACGTTTCCGATCAGAATTACTTTTTAGTGAAAATCGTTACCGATCAGAATTACTTTTTATTGAAAAACGTTACCGATCAGAATTACTTTTTAGTGAAAAACGTTACCGATCAGAATTACTTTTTAGTGAAAAACGTTACCGATCAGAATTACTTTTTAGTGAAAAACGTTTCCGATCAGAATTACTTTTTAGTGAAAAACGTTACAGATCAGAATTACTTTTTAGTGAAAAACGTTACCGATCAGAATTACTTTTTAGTGAAAAACGTTACCGATCAGACTATCGGAATCCTCAGCAAATATAAAAATCTAAATAAATACTATGAATGGCACTTAGACATTTAGTCTTGATCTTCTCCTTTACTTTTGAGAGGTAGGCATTAAACGCTACATATACATTCAACTTAAGATGACGTATAAGTACGCATAGCTGGATGAAATTAGTAATCCAAGGTTGTCTGCTTAAGAAAATTCTTGTTTTAGTGAATTAACTCATAACTTAGAATTAAATTTAATGTTGTAAGTGATTTTTAAACTTGTGTGCCACTAAAAGATAATAAATAAATAATCTATAGGCAAGCCGTGTGAAAACACACCTCCTTCTTAGAAAGCTATTCTAAAAGATAGTAAATTTAGAATCAATAATATTGACTTCATCTTATTTAATTACAATGAAGAAACATTGGTAACTCTCAAACAGATATTTTTGTCTTGCACATGAATGAAAAAGGAAATTGTAACTTCGAGCTAATCGTAGGTATACTTTATACATATGAACATGATACTAATTAGTAACCCGTGTTTGAATTTTTCAAGTCATTTAGAAATTCTTTGTAAATAAATGTTTCAATCAACTTCAATGAACACATTTTCTTTTAATTGTTTATCCATTCAGTCGATTTCCATATTCTGTAAGGAAACCTTTCAGATAATTAGAATATATATTAAACAGGTCTCATTGTTCTTCTGATTAATAAAAGGAAATATACGTCCAGAATTTCTTTCAAAATGTTGTATGTATCACGAGTATGTGTTAACGAGTTCCAGTTATATGTGTTCATCACGAGGGTGGTGGATGGCGGTGGATTATATATGCTGCAGAATGAAGCAAAAAATCTATCTGTCATTAGATTCCATTCTAATACTCATGCTACTCAAAACTATTTGGAAGCAAAGAAAGCTTCAGCTGAAGTTGTTGTCTAAGCGTAGAAGCAGTTTGCAGTACCTGAAATATAGCTAAACACTTTAGATACACTAAAAATGGCTCATTGCTGTTTGAATTCCTGAGCACAAAACTTTAATGTGTCCTACAGCAATATTAGTATAAACATTGTTATAAATATTTGAAGCAAAACTTACAAGCGCATTGATCTTTTTACTTTCTTGTACGAAGTAATGCATTGTAATTGCGAAAAATTTTGAGTATCATATTTCAACGAAAATATTCATTTCAACCGTTCTCGAAACCATTTGAACGGTGTTTTTGCGTGGCATCTGTACGTAGGCACAACATTGATTACGAACTATATCTCGTCCTTTTACTATGTACCAATGGACTACTCGTACCTTCAGCGTGATTAACTCACATATGGACTATTGAACTCTTGACTTTAACACTTGTGCAACTTTTGCATGAGTACTCACTTATGTATGCATATTATATTGTACTTTTGTACTTATAGATTGAATTCTGTTATATAGCATACACATGTAATTCAAATATTGAATATTATATTGTTGACGAAAGATACCAAAATTTACATTGTAACCAAGGTTAATTGTGACTCCGTAAACTTCGAATTTAGTTTTAAATATATGCCGCTAGTCTGCTGGGCTCCCCTGGCGGTGGCGGTAGTAGATTGTAGAATATCCTTCACTGTGAGGGCATTATTCCGCTTGGTTCACACCTTAGGTCGGAAGCCCTCATTGTGGTGTTATGTTATGTACATAGGCACAGAATAAGGGACTGTTTTTGCCAAAAAGGTTTGTAAAATGTAAATAAACGTTTTGAGTTATGCGAGATACGTTTACAAATTACGTTACGCGAGAATGTACGTTTTGAAATATTCGAGATATATATGTAAATATATTTCCTTCATTTTTTTTATCTCGCATAACTAAAAAACGAGTAGCCTCAGAACATTGAAATCGTGTATGCAGACTGCTATAAGATGTAGTTGTGCACCGCCTATTTTGGTATAGTATATAAATACGCCAAAAGTATATAAATATATGTATTTACTCGGCTCCGTGAGCTCACATTTTTATTCTTATATATTGGTAAATTGTGCATTTTTTGCTTTAAAAATGATTTAATTATGTTATTCTTATCTTTCGGTTGAGGTTCCTGTGCCTTTAGTTAATCTGAAGAATTATCAACAATTTAAAAATTGTTTAAGTGCGGCTAAACCTAATTTTTTTTTACCATAGCAGCCATATTTGTTTACATTTGAAACTTAGCAGAATAGTGAATTAAGTCTTTCTGAACCTTTACTGTCTTTTTGCAGAGTGGGACCAAAGGAAACTTTTAGTTCTGCGCACCGATAAAACTGCCTTCTTGCCGAATTGCATGTTTTTGAGTAGAAACCATAATGTTAGTTGTAAAAACTGTTTTTTAATTGTTTTAACTGTGTTTTGTGTTTTATGTTTTTCTATATCTTCAATTTTTAATGAAGATATTTTGAATTTGAATTTGAATTTTTTTATTTTTATTTATTTATTTATTTATTGCCTTGCCGCGAAACTAAATCAACTGAATAAGAAATACATCCCTAATAAAATTCAAGGAATTAAGTTTAAATGAAATTCAGGAAAAAATGCGTTTAATTTAATATTCCGTACGAGGAAGTCATGTGGTGTGTACATCAGATTTTTAATTTACAACATGTGAACTCTTCATTTAATTTCCTGTTTTGTATTTTAACTTGAATATGTTTTTGTGAGATTTATTCCATGTCCATGAAATACTAATTCAAAAGCAATTCATTTAAAATTTCTGAATGAAATCCTGAAGTTTCTCCTAAATCAAACCCAAAAGGACACTCCTTTCAGCAACTGAGCAAACTCAAACTTTTATTTGCTTGATTGCAAAAGTCTCAAATTGTTGTTTTGCAGAAATAGAACTTAAGAAACAGTTACATGCTTTTATTTCACTGATGAGAGCTTGAAATAGCGTAGAATGGTAGAAATAATTTTCAGTTTGTTATCGTTTCAGACTTGTGATATTTATGTATGACAGAATTTGAAATTATACTCAAAATGATGCTTCACTTACATTGTCACCATGCTTGTTGCTAAGTCAAATTTCAGGTTCATCTCTCATAAGCTTCTTTCTCTACCTTTCTATGGAAACGCTTACCTAAATGACAATTTAATTGTAATCAGATTTGAACAAATGAGAGCCTTTTAGGAAAGAGACTCTTAAAAGTATTATCTCAAGAGACTAAGCAAAATTAACAGCTTCACTATCTTTCTCATTCGAAATGTTTCTTAACCCGCTTATTTAAATATTCAATATGTATCTAAACCGTCTGCACTAAAAGGACATGCACATATACTTAAAATTGAATTCAAAGACTTGCGACAATATCAGGGATTCTGTTGCGTCTAAACAAGAATCCAAACGCACTTTCCAATATCTGTTATTTGCCTTAAATATCGAGACTATTGTTAACAAGATTTCAATCAATATTATAATCAGAACGCTTTACTAACGAAGCCTGACAACAAATACCACCGCCCGGACCGCTTTTATGCCTACGTCAACCTTTCTCTAACTCGACGCCACTGACAGAGAAACTAGAATTTCAAATTCGACGTAGCTGTTCGAAATAATATAAGCCTTTTGAAAACCTCAGGCGCCTTTCCGTGATTGGCGGATGCACGACTACCCCCTTTTAGAACGCAGCGTTCTTAATGCCGTTTTCAGGCCAACAGGTGGATGAATGGTGGGTGGAAAATCCGTCCGGGTAAAATGTGCAAATAACAATGCGAAAGCGAGGCAGCCTCCCGGGTAATACACAACACTTCTCTGCAGTATAGTAATACAGGGGAACTGTCTCTCCGTCACTCCTGATCATCAGTCAAGGGACATGAGCATGATTTAAGGCTAGACGCCTGCGAAATCAAAGGAAAGACTAAAGCTCCTACGCGATTTTGTGGGATTTTCTAGTTTTTCCTTGGAATGTAGCTGAAGAAGTTAGATCAGGAAGAGAATTATTTCTATGAAGGAAGATGTTCACGAGCGCCAGAAGCTTGAACAACAGCTATGGACAATAATATTTGTTGCAAAACAAAAGAAAAAATGTATGATGCTTTGACGAAGGATATTAGATATAAAATCTTATTTTTATAAAAGTTTTTGCTTAAAGAAAGACTAAAATTTGAGAGTTCTGTAACAGATTTTCTATTTCTCTAACAGTTAGCATACTGAATTATTTTAAACTTAGATGGAAATTCAGGAATGTTAAAATAACTAGCTCGAAGCTCAATATAGGGTCTTTATGCACCTTTCTTTCATGTGAATTTTGTTTGCTTAGAATTTCGATAAACCTGAATAATAAAAGGTCTTAAACATTTTTAAATGCTTAGATATATTACAAAAATTCTGGAACGTATTCATATTATGTTCACCCTCTCTCATTTAGTTTAAATAAGTCAATACTTTTTCTTATGCTTTCAAAATGAGTTCTTATCAAAATTTTTGCTGTACTAGAACTAATTAACTTCAGTCTTGCGCGCAAAAATGCTGATGATGTAATTCTTCTAAGCACACTTCTCCATCTTCGTCAAAAGAAAAATATACGGTCGTGGCTTTTTCCTTCATATCAAATGCTTTTTGCTTCTGCTGGAAGGTTATCTGTAGCTATTTATCTCGAAATCGAGAGAGTTTCAATTAAAATCAATGCCAAACACAAGATTCCACTTTTGCCTGATTTCAAAAGAGATAATTATTATAAATATTTATAAAATTCTAACATCTGCTTATTGTAATATATTAATAAAAATTATTAGTAATGTGGCATGTAAATACTAATACAATGGTTTATGTTTTATTTATTGTTTTTTATACAATGCATAAAAATACTTGACTGTAAGAAAACATTTTATCTTGACGATTGCATTTTTTTCACAATAGCGGGCACTAGCCGTTATAGGCATTGGCTAATAATAAGGCTAAAAGCCGTGGTCACTTTATTATGGAGGAACCTGATTGGTGGACCACCGCTGCCTCCTACTGAAGGGACAGACAGTTTACATCCATGCATTCTCCGAGATTCAAACCCTAGTACGTCAGTCAGGGTCAATAAACATTTTCTTCTCTGGAAATATTCTCTGCTTTCTTGCCATTATGTTACCTACTTGTAGTAAGGATCTGCTGCAAGTCTTTTAAAGCTCTTTGAGCTTGGTATGGGCCCTAAATGATTCATTTAATGTAACGTAAACACTAACAAATGTTCATACTTCAGAAGAAAACTGAACAATTTTTATATTAGGTTTAAAAATTATCAGTAATAATTACATGCACAACTATCATATACGAATTATTGCATATTAAGAAAATTTCGTCATTTTGATCTATGATTTATATGAAAATACAAAAGAATTCAGACGTTTCTCTCTCTCTCTCCTTTTTTAGCCCAAAAAAGCCTATTCGTCTCGAAATGGAATTGTGCATTGGTTCACTCTAAACTGCGCATCAATTTTGAAATTGTTGCCACCAAATATAATAACCCTGTATTATTTTTAAAGAAATTAAATGATGAAGAATCCGCACGTACGTATGTTTGCATATTCCTCACATTGTGAAACGACGACGATACCTAGAGCCATTAACTTTTGTATAACGTAATCCTCCACCCGAATGTATGCACCTGTGACCCAAATTTCAAATTTTGTGTTTGCTTTTAGCCCTAATGGACTATTGGTATCGGTACGGAATTTGGTGTGGAATTACTTTCAATGTCTCCAAATATAATCGCCCTGTATTATTTTCTAAAGACATTAAGTAATAAAGAATCCGTATGTAAGTATGTATATATGTTTCTCTCAGCCCGTATGGTTTATTAGTCTCGATACGGAATTTGGCGGCTATCACTTTAAAACGTCTGAATCACATTTCAAACTGCTGCCACAAGATATTATTGCCCTATATTACTTTTGAAGAAATTAAATAATGAAGAATCTGCGTGAATGTATGTACGTTTCTCTCACTGTGAAAAAACAACGGTACTTAGAGCCATCCAATTTTGAATAACGTAGTTCAGCACTTGAACATGTGCCTCTTGAAGACCGAATTTTTAATTTCGAAATTTATTTCATATCTTGTAAAAATCTGTTGAATTTTTGATAAATTGAAAAATTTGAAAGCGAGCAGGAGCAACACTGTATAGATTAAAACATTGTTATCTCCAGCGCGCGAGACTGTGTGTTGGACGATCTAAAGATATGATGTTAGTTTTATGCAGCGTAAGTGTGAAGAACATGGTATTTAATTAATAAATTGAACACACCAAACGGTAATAACAAAAAGAAAAAAGTTTTTGCAAGTCATCTTACTAAGAACATTCTACTAAGAAATAACTGAAAAAAAAAAGAAAAATATATATCAACACATAATACTTCATGGAAAATTCAAAAACATGCTGCTTTTAAACTTTTTGCAATTTTGCTGTATATGTATATGGCGTAAGTGCAAAGAGAATTAATTATGCTTAATAACAAAGCTAAAAAGACAAAAGGGATGATTAAGCAGAAGTGAGTGCAACAGCAGACTGGTAAACTGAAGCTCAAGCGAGCACTTAAAAAAAGCTTAACAAACCGTTTTGGGCGACCGTTAAAATCTGAATGTTTTCATATTTTTCTCCTGTTTTTTATTATTTATTTACTATTTTATGAAACTTTAATAAATGTTTTAAAAACTTTAATAAATTTTCAACGATTTGAAAGCTAGCATTACAACACTGTGCGAAATAAAACATTCGTATCTGCAGCGCATGAAACTTTTGAGAATTCTAAAAATACATTGTTTTTAAAGATTTTGTTATTTTGCTGTTGAATTGAATTTTGTGTCGTATAAGTGCGAAGCACGTGATATTTATAAATAAAGTATTAAACGTTATTAATAAAAAAGTATTTTGTTAGTTATCTTACTAAGAACACTGAATATTGACATGATAAACTGAGAGAAGATTGAAAAAATATAAAAATGTTATGCTAAAACACTTAACACTGCATCGGAAATTTTAAACATATGCTGCTATGAAGAGTTTAAAAGTTTTGTTATTTTGTATGTGACGTAAATATGAAGAAAACGATGTTTAATAATAGAGTTAAAACGAAAAAAGGTAGTTAACAGGAATTCGGAAAGCACGAACAGACTGCTAGACTGCGAGTTCAGCGACAGCGTTAGAAACATTAACTACTTAAAAAAAACTTTGTAAAAAACCATTTTTTTGTTGTTCTACTGCTGTGTTTGGTGAAAGCTCTAACAAGGTATCTTGCAGTATATTGGCTAAATAAATTTTATATACTGCTGGCACGTGACAAGCTAATATAAATGTATCTTTCAATTTAGAATGGCATTTATGGCATGAAAATTAAACGTAATTTATCCCTATATATTTAGTGAAGCAAAACTCTGTGAGACGATGCAATCTACTGAAAATCTTCGAAGGAAATACTTAGGTAAGGAGATTTTGCGCCTGTATCCGAGCAATTAATTAAGAAGTAAATAATAAAAAACGAAGATCCGGAAATATGACATATCTTTCTCCTTCTAATTAGGAAGATCAGATCCAGCAGCGTTAATTAATTGTAAACAGTGCCGTGTAATTTTACATTAGCAACACTTTCTTAGCGTAATTAGACTACTGATGATCGAAAACACATAAAGAACCCCGACACTAGAACGGAAATGACACGTGATTTTATTCCCATGATTTTTCATAATGAAATTAAAAAAGCAGTACAGCACTTTAAGTTCCGTTATGAGTCTTAATAACGAAGAAAATTTGTAATTGATATTCCTTTTATCAAAAAAAGGCTTAGTTCGGGAACGTTGAATATTTAATTTCTTTTATTCCGTAGAAGTATATAGGAAAAGTATTATAAGCAATAATAAATTGTAAAATGTGTAATAAGCCACAAGACTGATTTATTAAGCAGCACATAACTCATAGAAAAGTACATTTATATTTAACATTTTATGTATATTGTTTCATGCGAGGTGGTTTGTGGCAATCTTAATATGTACACCAGACGAAGAGGAAAAAATTGAAACTTTATTAGAATAAATAACAGCTCATATAGCATGAAGAACATTTATGACTATTGCAAGGGAGAAAAGTAGTCATAAGGCAAGTTCTTCTTAACGAGCAAGTAATATACCAAATACCTAAAATCGCCCACAATCTGAATCAATAATTATCGAACAGGAAAATGAATAATCTCACGACTCTGAAAAATATGAACTTATTAACTTTCAGCTCTCACAGTATCCAGTTTACAGAATAGTTCAAGGAAAATATAAGCATTTCTGGAAGCTTCGAGAAATCGCTCATAGAGTTTCCAAAATGAGTATTTTGGGAAAATTACAAACTGTAACCAAGCTGGCAATGAATCCCCAAAATTCTCCCATTTGGCAAAAAAATTGTCAGGAAGACCCATGAATAAGACTCTTATTTCTAATTGAATTATTTTTTAAACCAAATCTATTTCCGAACTAAAAGTCTAAAATGAAATTCATGAAATATGCATTTACAAACAAATTGAAAGGACACAAATTCGGTTAAGCAAAAATACACAATAAAAGTATTACATATAATACCCTAAATAACTAAATAAATAAAAGCTATACTTAACACCACAGACATACCTAAAATCTAAATTATAAGTAAATAAACAGAAAAATTTACAGCAACAATACGGACATCTTTATAAAAGAATCTTTTTCAACGTACTGATGTACACTTCTGTTAAAAACACTAGATAATATATACCGAGGGTCATATGCAGCTAATATTATATGTTTTTGTTCATCACAATAATGCTACAAACGCTCATAATTATCAACTGCATAATATTCGAAATAAAGCATACTTAATTATTACTGAAACATAAATGTATTATTGAAGACCAAAATTATGATTTAAGTTTCTAAGAAATAAATTTGTTGTTTTGAGCCGCTTACTTTATTAAGCAAAAATATACCAATTAAAAGTAAAAAGTTAATTGTAAAGAGGCTTCCATTTTCTTATTCTTAATGTTTTTCTTAAACTAGTGTATGCATGTATTTTAAATCATGTAGGATTAAAACTTATTTAGTAAACGGAATAGAGTAAGATAGTGTTAGACAAAAGAAATATATAACTTTACAACTGTAAGACGAGCTGAATAAGATAAAGAGACTATATAAAACGGTCTTAAATGTGAATATTTAGTTTTAAAGTACTGAGTAAGATTATCTCAACGAGGCTATGTAAACTTTAGATCATGAAAAGAATCTGTAGAATCATTATGCTTAATTCGGAACAGGAAACATAAAGAATCAGCCATACCGTCACGTGGATTCCACTCCGGATCTCCGAAACGGATGTGCTTCCTATTGCATTCGGAAGTACGAGGAGAAAATTCTTTACATTCTCTCCCTCTTAAAAGGCAACTTGTGAGGAGGGAATCCATTATTAAAGCTTGGTGATGATGATAAACAAACGTCCTTAATAGTTTAAGCTCCACTTTTTAAGTTATTCTGAATTTTTAGAGCTGTGAAACACGAAGAATTTGCAACGCCTTCACTGGAATTCGATTTCTAGACTTTACGATTGCCCGCCGGACGCGTTTCCAGTTCACTACAAAAGCGTGCAGCAAAGAAAAAGAAAATTCATCACAACTGTGTAAAATAGTTCTTCACGAAATACTTTTTAAACTGCAAATGTGATAGTTTCAATGCGAACAGGCCGTTTTTAATTTTTGAAAGGAACTTAATAAGATCGCCTCGACAAAAGTATACAAAATTTGAATTATGAAAGTGACTTGATTTTATAGATTTAGGGAAGAATGTAATGTTTTTATTACTGAAGTATAGTATAATGCAATAAGCAGATAAAAATTTGAATTGTTAAAGAACCAATACTTTTTCTCTAAATCTATATGAAAAACTTGTCTGCGAAAGCATCTAAACTTTAGAAAGAATTGTCATCGGCTCTGATAACTTAATAGAACATTTACTTAGATCCAGGAGACACTGCCTTCATGCTTTTCAGAAGCAAAATTTGTTCTTTAAGAAGTTTGAAAATAATTTTGATATTTGATGATATTAATTTTCGAGTAAAGTTGAAAATATCATTTTCTCCTATGTTCAAACAATTTTGGCATGTGTTATAACTAATTTTGTTTGTGTCATGAGTCTGCTCCATTACTATAACAGTAATTTGCTTTTATATTTTATTTTTGCTTATGTAGAATTATAAATTGAAAAAGATAACTTTTTTTTGCTTTTGTTGGTATTTAGAGAGAAATTCTCAATAAGCTCATTCATTTTAGTTTTTCTTTGTTTACGTGCAAGTCTAATATTGCTAAACCTTATTTTAGTTGATAAATTTTTGTGCTTATTTTTAACTTGTTTTATTAATTTTTTCACTTCAAACGAAACAGAAATATTAAATGCTTATAAAAAATTACATGTATAAATTAGTTCTGAAAATTTAAGCAAAAGAGTTTACAGTGATATTATTAGAAGAAATCATTCAATCATTTTCATTGGAAACAAATTACTGTAGTTCCTCTATTACCGCGAAATTTCAAGAAAAATATAGCGAAGCCCTCGTTTTTTGAATACATCTCATTATTGAAGTAATAAATGATCTGTCAACATAATCTAAAAGATAAATCCCAACTAAAGTCGTTCCTTCGCTGTGGGCGAGAATGAATGCTATTAGTATTTCTGCTTTCAGCTAATAAACATTTATTTTAACGTTTTCAAAGGAAATAGTGCGGTACGAAATTCATTTCAAATTGTGTTAATGTAAATAATTGCGATAATATTATTCACGTTGTATATGCTTGTTTACTTTGATAGTGAGTAAATACCCAGTTTGTTCCCAACATGTATAATTTATTTAATTTTGCATGGATTATATTTGTTTTCTTATTAAATCCATTTACTTACTTTGCATTCCCATTACAAAGCGAAAACCGTAGTGGCTTTGCTTTATATTATGGTACTATAATGAGTGGAAAAGATTACATCGTGAAAATCTGTGAATACTATGCATTTTAAAACAAACATGGAAACGTATATCACAAGTTTACTGCAGCAGACCATATATTAAAACGGATCACATTTATGCAGGCTGGCACAAAATTCCCTTCAATATTTTGCAAGTTTGTAATTCACGAACGGTAAACTTGAAAAATCTTGCATAGTAAAGAAGTAAATAAAAACAAATCCTACAATAAGACATGAAGAATCTCTTCTAAGTGTTCATCCTTCAAGAATATCATACCTTAGTTGTAGTAGTAGTGCACTATGGATATATCTCTTGACTATGAGTGTCAACCTAAAAGGTGTAGAGACATTAGGTTATTTTGAAGTGGGAGACGTGAAAAATGAGCAATACCCTCGCCGGGACTCGAACCTGGACTTCTCGAATACACGCCGAGTATTCTACTGTTACATCACGAAGGCATGCAGAAAGGAGAGAGAAAATTCTTAATATGCTCCCCCGCTGTGGTGATTCTTTACGAATGAAATCGCTCAGGTGTTCATTCTAACGACCTTATATACTCCCCTTTTTAACACTAGAATTACCATGGCGGGTCATCTGAGACTCAAAACGTGGCTTTTTGCTAACTCCGCAGTTGTATATCAAAATTAAACTTTAAAATTTTTGGACTTTTCCAAAATATTCAGTATAATACCTTAAAATGAATTTAGCTTAATTCCAACGATTACTTTTTCATTTACATGTCTGTATACCTAGAAATACTGGATCATAGCTGAACAAGATAATGTCTTTTACTTTTATATCAGTACTGGTCCTAATATTAGTAACAGACAGAGAAGACTCATAACTGACCATGAAAAACAAAGGTACTTTTTGTAGATATATTTAAAAGGCGACTGGGCAATAGGGGACACAACAGCCAAATCCTGGCGGTGAAGAATCGTCATCCAACACCTTTTTGTAGCTCAGGCGCCACTATAGAGACATTAGGTTACTTTGAAGTGGGAGACGCATAAAATGAGCAATGTCCTTGGCGAGACTCGAAACTAAACCTCTCGAATACGCGACGAGTGTGCTTCCATTACACCACGAAGGAATGCAGAAAGCAGGAAGAAAATACCTTGTAGAGGAATTTTAGTTAACCCCACGAAGTATACCAGCCAGATACTAACATACTCTCCCTCATTACTGTAGATAGAAACTGTAGATAAAGGTAACGCACAGAACGCTAAAAAACGTCTCTTAGGCGTAATATAATATCTGAAATCTTTCAGATTTTTATTTTATTTTATTTTTATTTTTCAAAATTTATATATCTATTTTCTTTAATTGGAATCATAATCTTTATTTGAGCTAGTCCTCGTAATACTGGAATCAGCATCTTGTCTTATTTTCTTAGTTATCAGGTAATATACAAGTTTTTTTACGGGGAATATGAAATTTGTTTCCATTTGACGTCCTAAAACTTGAACTGGCTAGTAAATCTAATGCTATAGCGCTAACAATCATTAATATCTATTTTTTCACTATATTGACAGCAATAATGAATCTTCAGTACCACTTTTGTCTGGAAAATAAATGTTAAATATAAAGAAGAACAGGCACAGGTTCCTTCTGATGAAGAGGGATCTGTATCTGCGTCCTCTCGAAATAAATACAGGCTTCACTGAAATTTATGCCAAACGCAAGGTTCTTGCTTCGCTTAATTTTATATATAGACATGTCTCAAAACATTTTATTGCCTTTCCTTTGGTTATAAAGCGTATTTTAGCATAAAAATGTTTATAAGTATATAGAATTCTTGCACCATTCTATTCCAGGTAGCTATGATTATACATAATGCTATTGTAATCTGTAGAAGTACTGGAAGCTTAAAGTTACCAAAGTTAGTTACAAAATGTTTCCTTTGGACGTAGAATATTGAGATTTCAAAATCTTTTCCATGAATGTTTCTTTACAATTCTTTATTCCATTGTTCAAAACAATATTCGAGGACTATTATGCATTATCCGAGGACTATTATGCAGATAAAAAGAAAAAAAAAAGTTCGTAAATCCAATTTTTTTCTTTTTTTAAGCACCCAGAATAAATAGTTTCCTCTAATCTTAACTGTTGTATACTTGTTTGCTAAAATCAGCTGAAGTGCAAGCGTTGTATTTCTTCCAATTTTCGAATTTACTAGAAGTCACATACGGTTAAAGTTACATATTTCGTCTGTATAAGATTACAGTTACATGTAGGGATCAAATCCAGTTATTCCATTCCAGTATGAATTACAGTCATACAGCCACTGGACCAAAATGTCGCCAAGTATGGCGACTTTTGGCGATGAAAAAAATTTTCGTCAAAACCACCGTCACATTGGCGACATCTCGCCAGTTTAGCGAGAATGCCACTTACTGCAGTGTCAAATAGACTTGCTCCTGTAATCTTTTTTTTCGAACAGAACTTCGTCTTTTCAGACTTTTCATGTTACGCTATACAAAAAGTAGTACAGTACTACAATTTTAATATAATATGACTAAAATGATTTACATGTATACAAAATTCGTAACAATGCGAAATTTTGGATTATATTTTATTAAGGTTAGGTTAGGTTACTCAATTATAGCAAAGCATACGGGGGCTATCTGCCTAAAGGGAGGGATGCCTTCGTGGAGGGCTTTTTAAGGGAAACTAGCTCGTATACACGTTACACATGAGGAAAACCACGAAAACGCCCATGCAGCCAGCCCGTTCGCGGGATTCGAACCTCGGACCGAACTACCAGTGTTCAGCGTCTTTCCCGCTCGGCCGCTGGTGGGCCATATTTTATTAAATAATTGGTCATGTGCAAAAGCTTGTTTTTCAGAATTTATGGAAACAATTAAATGGTTGCTCCTTTATTTTTGTTAAAAATTGTATTTTATTATGCAGTTAAATAATAAATAATTGATTTGGTTTTTAGTTTAAATAAAAATTAATTGTTCGTAGCAAACTTAAAATATGTACTGTGAAGCGAATAGCATAATTTTTTTTCTTCTACGTCATTTCTAAAGTATCAACAAGTTTAAATTCATTTTGATCTGCACGTATACATGTTTAGGTATCAGTAAACAATGCTCGAAAACTTGTTTTTCAGTTCCTTGATCTGTGGGAAATAAAGCAATATGTGTTTCCGAATTTGCTGTTTGCTCTTATGTCTCGTCATCGTCAACGGTGCAAGAGAATATTGATTGCACTTGGTAACATACACGCATTACAAGAATTTTTAAAGTCCTGAAATTGGAACGATGTTATAAAAATCCTCCTCTTCTGCTGCCTTATATAAATAAATATCGTTTCTAAATACAACAGAAATATCCGTAATATATGCTTTATTATTTTCGATTAAACTCTTAGTTTAGTGATGTTACATTTTTCTGCCAAATGTCTTCCAGATCAGGTAGATTTTTAAGTAAAGCACCATTTCCGGTTAATCAGATACTAGTAAGCTCCCGATTCGCTGATGAATCGAATAAGCATGCACGTGAAACTCGCTACAATATGAATTGCAGGGAAACGAGAGTGGGAAAAAATTAGAGAATAAATCCAATTTTAAACTTATATAATCTACTTAGAAACTTGGCTATAAGATTAAACGCCAACTAAACGAAACTAAGAATTAAATAATTAATATTCAATAAATTAAATGAAGATGGATAAATTATTTTACTGTTTTATCTTTACAGCATGACTAAAACTTTGCGCAGCAATGAACGGCAAAGATAACAAAATAAATCCACCTCTGAAATTAATTAAAAACTTCACTCTACACAATGTATCAGATAAAAACATTGTTAAATGTTGCGTATTAAACATTAATAATACACACTATAACAAAATAAAATCGACGCACCAAGAAGGAATCATCTGATTGCTTTGAAATTTCATATGCATAAATGTTTTAACCAAATATGCACATAATTAAAATGAGGTGTCCAATGAATGAATAGTGAGATCTCCGGCACATAGAACCGCGCATCCAGCAAATGTATATAAGGAGTTGCTCTTGAACTGTTGCTAAAAATTTTTCAGGATGCCTTTCAACGACTGAAAAAAGGCCTCGCCGTAGGATTCGAGCTCATAGGAGCAACTGCCAGAGTTTGAAAGAGGTCGTATCATTGGATTGAAACAGGCAGTTTGAACAAATCGGAGAACTGCTCCTCATATGAGTCGAAACGATGCAGCGATTAGAAGATGCTGACGAGAATGGGTGGACAATGGCAGATTTCAGCGTCATGATGGTAGCCGTTGGCCTAGGACTATAACAGATCGGGAGGGCAGAATGATTGTCATATCAGCTGTCACAGCGCCTGACTCATCACTATCAACCATCAGACGTGCGACCCGCACATGCTTGTCCACCATGATCATTCATAGACGGCTGATAGAGCTACGCTTGTACCGTCCGTTACGACACCTGCCACTCACGCCTGCACAATATCGAGCCAGATTACAGTGGTGCTCAACTCGATCAGGTTGGAATGATTCTGACTGGGGACGTATAGTCTTTAACGACGATTTCCGCTTCCAACTGTGTCGTCACGAAAATCGAAGATGTGTCTGGAGACGACCAGAGCAGCGTGCCAATCCTGCTTTCATAAATGCCGGCCACACAGGCTCTCAACCAGGAGTTATGCCATTGCCCTTGATAGTCGGACCCCTTGTTAGTCATTAGAGGTACACTTACAACGCAGCGCTGGTCGACGACATTCTGAGACCTGTTTTGCTGCTGTTCCTTTTGCAGTACTCGCTTTATTTCTAACAAGATAATGCCAGTCCACATACGGCACGTGTTGCTGTGAACTGTCTTACAGCTTGTCAAACACTTCCTTGGACAGCCATATCGCCAGATCTCTCTCCCATCGAGCATGTCTCGGATATGATTTGAAGGCGACTGCATCTACCAGGGAATGTTGATGACCTAGCTCAACAGTTGGAGCAAAGTTAGCAAGAAATACAGCAGGAGACATCCGGGAGCTTTATCAGTCTATGCCACGCCTTGTGGCAGCATGCATCCAGGCTAGAAATGGGTCAACACCTTATTGAGCACGTTACTTTGTGACTATGCAACTCTGAAATAAATCATTCAATTGTTCTGAAATTTTAATCGTTTTCTATCTGCACAAAATCTTCCTATCCACCAATTTTTGTCTCCATCGGCTAACTCCTTTTTGGTGAGTCGATGTTTTTGTTATAGAATGTAATACTTAATCCTGATAATACCTAATATGTATTAATAATAATACGTAAGTCGCTGTAAATTAAATGATAAAAAATGCATTTCCACCTGATGCAATAAGCGCACCCCATGCAGACAGCGAAGATTTTGGCTGGTCTTTGACATTACGGATGCAGGAGGAAAGAGGGTTTTCCCTTTCTTAAATCAGCTAAATCTTAAATCATCCTGCAAACTTTTTTTTTTCTTTTCGCGTTTTCTAACGCACGATAGAGAAAATCTAATATTTTGTTCTCAATCATGTGCATATACGAGTTTTAAATACCAAACGTGAGTTTTATATTATATCGTAATATGTTTTTCATGGAAATCTATCCAGAGCTTCCAGTAGCGTATTACTTACGGTTTATTAGTTTTAGTCGAAATCTAATATGTTGTTCTCAGTTCCCCCAAATATAACAGTCTTAAGTACTACAACTGAAATGTTTCGGATTATATTTTAACATTCTTTTTCATTTAAAACTACTATGGGCTTAAAATGAATTGCAATTTGCGATGGTCCATTAAAACGTGTTATAAGCTTCAAATACCATTTCCGGTTAACTAATTTGACTTAAGATCTAATCAAGTCTTTATATGAATGTAGAAAGCTTAAATATGGAGAAAAAAATGTTTTGTATTTTAAGGAAGAGTTATTGTGGACGAAAATATCGTCATATATATACAGACAGTGAGACATTGCCGTAAAAATAGTAAAAACATCTTATGGGGATCCTATTTCGTGCTTGTTCGTTCACTAAAAACTCACTAACAATTTTTGGAACTCAAAACATTGCCTCCCTTCCTTATGTATATAGATTGGCGGGAGATAGGAATGCTTGCCAAATAAAACACATATCTAATGTCATGAACCATAGATCGTAAACATACGGATAAAATATTCTAAACATAGCTATACGATTATCCTACTATAGAATTTTTTAACTTTTCTATTGTTATCTCTACTCCTATCAATAAATGTAAGAGTTATTTTATAGGAATTAATTTTTTCATGATATGAGCAGCGAGTGACGAAACTTATATTCAGAATTTTGTAAAATACAAAGTGTTTCGAAAGAAGTAGCGTATTAGTAAGCAGCGAATCTAAAGAAGACTTCGATTTCTATCCATTAGTAGATTTCCTTGTTTTAGATCATTTGGAACATAAAAGACATGTTTCTAATGGACTGTGCTATATATTTCGTTACCAGTCTTGAGTCTCAGAAAATATTCTAGCAGACAAGATAAAAATAGAAAATGACATACTCATTTTTCAATATAGAATACGAATTTGATATAAAACAGTACGAAAACTGCATTGTAAATTTTATTTTCGGGATTAATATACACAAAATTGATTCAGAAAGAGACAAGTAAATCTTAAAAGTTAGAAAAATATTAATATAATTCCGTGAATCAACTAACGCTATGGAACAAAAATTGTCGAATAAATACTATTAACAAAAATAATCAAGTGACTATTACTAATAAAAACTTTTGTCTATCGTGCTTTTACAAAGCGCGTTTGCACATTTTTAGAATGAGTTCAGGGGCAGTTTATTAATGCTTAAAATGTAAAAGTACTTTTCTTAAATATTCGATCTGATACACACTTTAGATGCTGAAGGATCTTTTCATAAAATTTTCAGTGATTTTGATTTCCATTTCTTCCTCTACTTTCCACAGTCATGGTGGGTTTGCTCTGAGAAGGAACTCTCTTCAATAGCTCAAAGGATACAACACTCCATGCGTGAAACGTCACGGTACTTCGCAAGAATACGTTGAAAAAGAATATATGCAACATCTGTATTAGTCTCAGTTATTTTATGAAATGCAGTGACACTTTTCAGAAGTGTTGTTGTTGTTTTTGCTAATGCTCAATTGTCTGACCTAAAGTTAGCCTAAGCCCACAAAATTCCTCTTGGCAAGGTGCGCAAGTTGACGCCTATCGTTGGCAACAGCCTTGAGGACCTTACAGGTGATACTGTGATTTAGCTCAGTTCCGTCTTCAACTTTGATGAAGATCACCCCGGAGGGACGAGTCAAAGGTCTCCCACCCCTCTTGCCCTACTAGCAACCTCTCAAGAGGACTTTCCACTCACCGCATATTTAGAGTGCTCCCATGTCGCACGGACAGTGGCTGGGCGGCACTTTTCGAAGTGTGACATGTTACTTTGTCTGGATAATGTTTCCTTTAAAACTTTGTCTTGATATTACGTTGGGTTGATTTAATATTTGTCCCACTCTTGTCATTTTTAACATACGTTTGTAAGAAAATACTGCGACAGTCGTAAACCCATTACTGAAACTTTCCTTGCGTGGCCAGAACTAGGTTTGTATATTTTTTCTCTTAATTTTCAACAATGAACAGACTTTTTTTACTGCATACCTTTAGGTAAACCTATTCTTCATCAAAGGTCATAATGGATTTCCTTTTATCTCTTGCTAAACAGTTTCCATACAGGATTCTGCAAATTGTTCTGCATTGAATCAGATACCTCGGTAAAAGGTGGTGAATATTATGTTTTTTGTCTTTTCTAAAGTTATAAATCTTAATTTATTATTTTATTTATTTTTGCTGCAGATATACTTAAAGGCTCTGCATTTGATTTCTGCGTCGGGGTATTTTCTCTTGTTACCAATGATTTAACTTTAAAAACATTAGAAACAGTACGTACCTTTTTCAGGCATTCGTTTGGAGTCTTCTTTCCGTGTAATAATTGATGGTTCCTTTGTTTCCGATTAATAACGTTCCTTATTTTGAACTTAAAAATTTTAATACCATTCATTTCACAATGTTTTTGAATTATGGCATAGGAATGTTTTCTTTTAAAAAGCGCAAAAATACATCCTTCAATCCACATTATTATATCTTTGTTTACGTCAGATGTTTTGAAACAAAATGTCTTTAAAAGCAGCAGACGATATTTCTTATTTCAAACACTAAATGTTAGCAGAAATTTTTATTCCAAATATTTACTTTTTTAAATTTAAAATTACTAAAGTAACGACCTTGTACTTGGCGTAGATTTAAACAAACAGCTCAATCAAATTCGAGTACAAACAGGACTCTCTTCCTCAGGAGCAAGGAAATTGGCAAAACTGGAATACAGCGGGCGTAATGGTCCTACTGCAGTAAAGCGAACAGGAAGGTAACGCTATCTGTCGGCAAAATTAGTAACGAAAATTGAAAAATTAAGTTAATAGAAGTTTAAAAGTCCTAGGAAAGACTGGAATTGTACGTAAAGTCATTAATTAAACAACCTAAATCTTTCTCAATGTGAAAAGCTTCAACAAAATCTAATTCGCAACCGGAAGAAGCATTTTGATTAATTTTTGCGGACCTAGAGTCAAAGTTATAATTAAATTCCCAACTATGATTAGCTATTGAATACTTCTTAATTTCGCCTTTTCGGACATAAGTTTCGCGTTATTTGATATGAAATTTCAACGCTTTTTTAATCTGGCTGATATTTCTCAAACCACGATATGCTGTAAATACCCCAAGAATTAAAGTCAGTAATGGAATTTTAAGAAACGAATCATGGATTTTATTGATAGATGAGAAAAACGACTTGAAAACTGAACTTCTGGGGGTTTAGTTTATGTGATTACGGCAAAGCTTTGAAGGCTATCCACTTAAGTGGAGGAATACCTTCGTGAAGGACTTTCTAAGGAAAACTGGCTCTTATATACGTTACACATCGGGAAAACCACGAAAACGCACATGCAGCCAGCCCGTTCGCGGGATTCGAACCTCGGACCGAAATACCAGCGTTTAGCGACTTTACCGCCCGGTCGCTGGTGAGCCTTGAACTTCAGGAGAATCCGTGTAGTTTTATAAAACAGAAAAATAAAACGGTAGTATGACAATTAAGAGTATTAACGTTATTTCTAACAGCGGAACATCTTCTTTGATGGCAAGTTGAAATTTCTTTAAAGGGTTTATCAATGGATTTAGGAGAAAATCATCAGTCAGTGGCAACTGATCTCAAATAATTGAGTTCATTAGTAAGCAATGGTTGTGAGGAATAAACTTGCAGAGCGCGAAATCCGTAATAGTAAAAAGAAGCCATTTTTTGCTTAGCTGGGTGACAAGACTTAGCATGGAGCAGTAAACAAACAGAAAAGAGTTTACGGTAAGCAATAGTACAGAAATCAGATTCAATGCAAATTTATAAATATTCATCTATATATTTGTGACACTTCGTGAGTTCAAGGTTATAAAATGTAGTAAAATACCAATGATTTGCAGCAACTATAAAGTATTTTGAGACAATAGGTTCTTTTACAGGTTTTCTGTTGTAGCCTTGTAGTACATAACCATACGTGAACTTACTCCACTTTTGTGTGCAGATCAAACTGTGTTAAATGTATTGTTGCTGAAGCTAATTATGAAAGTATATAACAGATTTGCGTTTTTCCAGGGCTAAAAACAGGAAACACCAACTTCGCCTTTGCCCAGAATCAAACCACGATCTGTTGATTTCCAACTAGATTTTTAACCAATAGACTAAGAAAACACGCAAGGCGAATACTTTAATTCTTTACTCTGATTATAATGATTATGACCCATACTGGCTACCAATTATTTTCAAATGCTATTACTTTTGATTTATTTCCATTTATTCATTATTATAACAAAACTGAATGATTTACATATCGCCACATTTCTCTTTATTGATCTTCTATATTTGTAAATATTTTCATTAAAAGCGAATTCAAATTCTTCAAATTAAAAATAACATACCCCCTCAAATGTTTTAAATTCAAGGCTCATTTAATTCACAAACAACATTCGTATTTTACCTACAACACACCTCTAAATAAATTCACGCTTTATGTTCTCTACCTTTTAAATGTTGTGTTAAAAATACTTTCAATAAAAGTGCGAACCTCGCTTTTGTTCTCTTTAACTCATTTTTTTTTGTTTTATATTACTTAATTCCCTAATTTAGGTTGAATGCGCAGCGGGCGTAAACTCCGAGTTTCTCCATAAACTCGCCCCGGAATTAAACAAAACATAAAAAAAAGCCTCCCGCTGGTTATGCTAAAATCGAAACCTTTGTCACTGGCGATGGGATCTAAAACAGCACCATTAAACAACGAAGTTTTCCAGTCGGGTTACAAAAAAAAATATAAAAAGAAGGCACCAGAAACTCGGACCTAATACTTGGAGTTGTTGTGCCTTGCTATCTCGGTCTCCAGTGGGCTGATTCATTTAGTGCGGATGACGATAACACATGCATCGCACGTTTTTGTTTAATACGGATCGATGAGAGTGTTGGAGAGAGAATTTCACGCCCTCGCCACTAGCGACAGTACGCGTCGCGACATCGCAGGGGATATGCACGTAAAGGTCGCGGCATTCACGCTCTTCTCGATATCGATTGGTCGGCTTCCGATCAATTAGAAAGAGGCCAGTTTTTCACATAGATTATGGCGTAAAATGCGATAACTGAAACTTCTACTGAGTTGGGTCTTAAATAATTCTTGGTTTGTTATTTCCGAGACAATGCTATGTTTAAAAACAAATTAAAAATCCGAAAAGTTTCTTTGAATTTAGCAAATAAAGTGGAGTATAAACAATAATGCTTTGACTAAAAGGAATTGTTATCATTGTATTTGTACACATAAAATTGCGGATCAACAGAGCAAAAGTAATTATTAGTAATCGACTAAATTTAACTTGCTGTAACTATACGTAAAAAATAAGCAAAACTTCATTGATTCTAAATAATATAAGGAAACAAAAAATTTCACTACAGTTGTCAAGGAAAAAGTATTTAATATATATGTGCACTTTCAACTAATATCTTTATGCATCCATAAAGTTTTGATTGCATACTGAAATAGCGTCTACTAATAACAAGTTGAAAAGAAATAAATGTCTTTTGGCAAAATACATTGTTTCCAATCATTCGTTGCAGCGCATATTAACAATATCAATGCGCAGAGAGATCTGTTTGACGAGTTGACATAAGCGTATAAGGTATTTCTCTCGCCTTCTTAGCATGCCCTCGTGGTGCAGTGGCAGCACGCTCAGCGCGTATTCGAGAGGTCCGTTTCCAGAGCAATTTACCATGAATTTGCGCTCGGCACGTATTCGAGAGGTCCGTTTCAAAAGATCCAGATTATCTTCCAGACTTTGTTGCTCGTAGCATTCACCTTTTATAACAATTCCACCATTTTGTAGATAGAGAGTGGTTCAATAATTGAAATAATGTAGAGGGCGTGTTTACTCTCTTCTTTGCGTTTAATTTATAACTTGCTATAAGCAGAAAAGGGCTACCTCTACTCCAGAAGAAATGTTTTCGTGAAGAACTTTCTAAGGAAAGTGGCTATGTTTTACGTTTCGCATGGAGAAAATTATTAAGGCACACATGTTTCCACGACATTCGAACAGAGGTTGAACTTCTAATAATAGCAATTTTACAGTCTTACTTATTCGGCCATTAATGAGCACCATGCAATTATACAGGTGTCCCGTAAACGTTGCGACAAACTTCTGGGGGATGTAAGGCACATCATAAGGATTACGAACTGCATAGGAACCCATGCCCGAAAATGTCAGCAGTAAGTGGTAGCAGAGGTAGAAAATGGAAAGGAAATAAGAGAGTGATTAATTTGAAACATTTATTGTACATGAATACAAATGGTGTACGACAGCATGAATGTTACAACAGATGCTCGACGTTTTGCACCATCAAACGTCAAACATACCTGACATCGACAGACCATTGATTACAAGGCATGTTCAAACACACCGGAAGTTTCTTTGATTGTAACGCCTGCGCGCGCGAGTCTTGCCACGAGATCCATTTCAGACACAACAAGATCGTGATACACGACACTTTTTATGGCTCCCCACAAAACGAAATCAAGGCTTGATAAATCCGGTGAGCAGGGGGAAGAGGATCGGTCCACCAAGCCCAGTCCATTGATGCCGGAATGATCTGTTCAAATTGCTACGAACATCCAGTTCAAAATGAGCTGGCACCCCATCATGTTGGAACCATATGTCGTGCCTCCCATTAGATAAGTGATAAGTGATAAGTGACGGTGGACGTGGGCACTGTCCCTTTGCCATACGATTAATCAGTACAGCACCACGTCCACCCTTATCTAGAGCAAGCTTGGATGGAGCCACATACGCGCCACGCACCGAGCACCCAGACCCAGCATCGGATCCATCCCAGGAGCAGTCCAACTGACAAAAGGCCCCCGGGGCATCCGCAATCCAACGGCCTAGGCCCCAGCGCTTATTGAATTCCAAAACCAGGAATATACATTGGCAAACAGGGGCACTTCAATACAGATTCCAATGTTACAATATTGATAGATACAAATTCTGATGTTACAATAGTGATAGATACATATATGCTTATATAATATTACATTGGATACTGAAAGCATTGGCTGGCTCCTGATTACATCTGTTAGTATACTATTACAACTAAACATAGTGATATATTGCATGGAGACATTGTTGACCTTGCATGTGGTATAAATGTTATATTACGCAGGGCATATATTACATTAACATTTACAATATTAACTTAAAATATTACAATATTAACAGTACATTCAGTATACTAGAACTGCATGCTGTACATTTGACATTTAGTATTCTGGAATTGTATTCTGTACATAAGTGGTGCTACATTAAACTTATACTGGTAATTTATGTACTATTGCGATTGCGGTAATACATATTTAAATTTCGTATGGTCGCTTATGATTATCAATAAGCTTTTGGCCTCTGTCTTGTTATACGTGGTATTATTCTACGGCACATAGTTCTGTGCCATATCTTGCCAAAGTTGTCATAATATTGGTGATTTTTCTGGTGAGATGTCTTTGTTTCACCATATATTTACAGAATGCCTGCCTATTCTCATTGGGAATTGGGATATGCAGTCCACTTGTCATTGGACACTCTGTGACGTAATGTTCCGGAGTACCGAGGCGGCCGCAGCTGCACTGGTCTGTGCTAGCGATACCGTGCCTCGCAAAGTACTCCGGAAATGGTCCGTGACCTGTTATAAAACGTACCAAATGCCGGTTTGAGTACAATCTTGCGGGATTGACGTATAGCAGATGATAATGTGTCCGTCGACCCGTGTCAGCTGCGTCCCACTCCGCTTGCCACATTGCCTGCGCTTGTAGGTGAAGCTTACGTTTGAGTGTAGAATGCGGCCATGGGACTGTAAGTGCCTCAGCTTCTTTATTTAGGGCAGCGTCTTTCGCAAGGAGGTCGGCTTTTTCATTCCCGATATTTCCTGCATGGGCTTTTGTCCATGCCAGGCGGATGTTTAGATTGATTGAGTCACGCAGGAGACTTTGGATATTATGGATGATAGCCGATGTATGCATTGTATTTTGAATTGCTTGTCACCTTCAAGCAAGTCGGGAAGAACCTGTTTCTCAAAAATCAGATAATTCGTGGCATTCAACCTGGATGGTAAAAGGTACGGCCCGAATAAGCAGTGGCAGAACAACACCCCCCACACACACATTAACTTTGAAGCGTTGTTGTGCCGAGCGGTGGCGCACATTGTGAGAGTTTTCTTGAGCCTACAAAAGCTGATTGTGGTGATTGAATACGCCTTCCCGATTGAATGTGGCCTTATCTGTGAACGAAAAACACATAAGCTGGGAAATTACCATCACGGAAACTTTCTTGCGGAAACCATTTGCGAAACGCTCACGTTCAGGATGGTCATCGGAGAGCAATAACCGAACCCTTTGGAGACGAAAGGCGTGGAAGGACTCGACGTTTAAGCTGGACACTGGTATGAGACAGCTCTTAATTGAGAGGCAATGGCACGTATGCTGGTCCTTGGATTAATCTTCACCGTATCCAACGTACTTTCTTCCCTAACGACCGAGCGAGTTGATCGTGGCCTGCCCTCACATGTCCTGCAACTTCTTAATGACCCGAAGTCGCACAGATTTTGATGCAGACGTGCAAACAAACTGTGGTGTGGCTGATGTCTGTCAGAAAACGTTATCGATAAATGCGTGCAGCGACTCGTCCATTACCCTCAGCTATTCCATGCATGAATTGCATGTCTGCAACCTCTCCTTTCGTATAGCGTTCCATGCTCTCCGTATGGTACTTACTGCTCGAATGAGCCAATTCTCACTTTCCACTAGACCTCTCCTGTACAGCATCCGTTATGGACGTATAATGGCATTTCTGGTAATGGGTTCCTATGCAATTCTTAATCCTTATGATGTTCCCTACCTTCCCCAGAAGGTTGTCGCAACATTTACGGAGCACACTATATTTTTAGAAAGAAAACTTTATCAGCTACTCACCTGATCGAAGAAATAATGATGAACATTGATAATTATATTGTAGAGTCATTTGTTGTGTGCCTCTAGAGAAATAGTGCCTTTTAGGAAGAACACCACTGAACAAAGTTAACAATTTGCCTATAAATTAAACTATCCAAAAGTACTTGCGTTGCGTAAGATCCTAAACAACCCATGAACCTTGATGCTCGTGAACTCATGTAAATCATGTATTTCAAAAGTGTAGCTTAACTATACCAAGAACACAAGAATCAATATCAAATTTAAAGAATACCTTTAATATTTATTTTTCAATTAAGTCAAATATGTCAATTTCAGTCTGATAATAAAGTTAAATTAACCTCCCGGAGTGAAAAAAAATTAAGCACTTAACAGAGAATATTTATATTTGTTTCTAACAATTCAGTAATTCCAAAATAAAAATTTTTCAATTTCAGTAACTACTTATAACAGCATAACTACTTCATTTAATTAAGGTTTAATAAAATTCAAAACAAACTATTTCTATTAACAAATTTAGTTATTTCTTCACCTTATTATTGCACTGTAAAAATAAAATGTACTACTATTCCTAACAAACCTTAAATTTTATAACTTATTATTGCACACTAAAAACAAGATCTTCTAACATTCAGATTCAATTAACAGAATTTCAACAATACCACCCTTTTTAGGAAAGATAAGAATATTAACACAGGAGCAATCTATCTCAGTTCAGAATAATCCTTAACTCTGCGTGGAAGTAAACTCATCAAATAAACAAAATTTAAATTTCCTTAGAATGCAGACACTTTAAAATGAAACCGTAATTACATTTTTCTATTTTGTTTTGAATAATCTCTTACTATTGTAGTTAACTATAAACTTATAAATGTCGAAACCCCTTTTTTCAAATTTACTTAAGTTAAGAGCTAATCGAATACAAAAATAAAATTTTTCTTATTTCAGGATTTTCTTGACATCCAGACCCTAGTGACGAATCAAACGCTAAGCAACGTCGATTGTGACTGGGACTACTGCACCTCTGTCGATGTTAGGAAATGTATTCATACCAAGGATGACGTGAAATTCTGCCAACATCATCAGTAAACGGCAAGCTGGAAATTCTTCTTAGATGTACGCGGCTAACATCGACATCCTCATTTCTACTAGAAGCCTTGGGTTCTTAAACGGCTCCCCCGCCCTGAGGTCAAACATCAACAGATGAAATTATTCCAAATTAATTTTATGTTAAATGGATGGATGGGGCAGTCTGTGCTGGCAGTCAGCGCTGGGAATTTCATAGTGAGGTTAAAGAAATAGTATAAACATCATCAGATGGAATTATTCCGAATCAATTTAATGTTGAACAGATGGATGGGGCAGTCTGAGCCCAATGAAACTTGTGCCTTTATCGGTGATATTCAGTTGAATCCAAAAAAATCTAATGGAGCATATTTTTACTGTTCTCGAGCCATGGCCACGGCGCCTAAGTTAAAATTATCCATCGCCTAGTTGAGGCGAACAAATCCCGCTACCGAGCGAGAGCATACAGCATAACGGAGACATGCGGCAAAAGAGAGCGAACAACACCTGCAACCGCTTTTTGTTAAAGAGGAAACTCACAAAACTCCAAAACCCGATGAAAGGGGTGAAACGTCCAATACTACAAACCCCGCTTACACCCCTGTAAAATTTCTCCTTTCTCCGAGGTGTTCAACTAAACACAAATTCAAACATTGCCAAACCTCGCCAAAGGAATGCCAAGAATTTGGGAACACGTGCAAGGCTAACTGGCAAACCTAAAAGTCACCCCGCACTAAAGTTCCCTTAACATGTAGCAAGCGTTATAACTCAGCTAAAAAAGTGCATCTTTTTCAGTCCCTTCCCCCATTATTCTCATCACAAAGGAAAGTGTAAAATTCAGTTAAATAATTGACGGTATCTTAAAATCCGTTAAGGCTAGAATCGTAAAAGCAATCTTAAATGAAAAAGCTAATTTTTCTGCTTCCAGTGATATAAATTAAGAAGGGGTAAACCCAAGTTAAGTAACATAAAATTAAGTTTATTACGTAGAAAAATCAATTCCATTGTGTTTCAACGCGTTTACGAGTAACGAGTGGAAAATACGTATCAGTCTTTACTACCAAAAACCCTAATTAAAATTAAACAAAAAGCACAGATATTAAATAAAATACACGTTGTGTAGCATAAATTCAGAAAAATAATAATAATAATTCTTAACAAGTCATAACTTAAATAATTAAGTGAATTTGCTACGCAACACATTTTTGCACGTATTTAAAGTGAACTATGCTTTTTTGTTGCTTTAGTTGATAAACATTAGTATTTTTTCAACTCCTTCTGAAAACTATTTTGCTTTCGTTATCAGTCGACAATGTCAACTTATGAAAAATTAAAAAAAATTAAAAGTCATACAATTAAATATCGGTTAAACGAAACCAGGACAGTTATTTAGAAACCATTTTATTCATATTTATTCTTTGAAGAAATAAGCAATTCTGCATTTTGAAGAGATGTCAGGACAAAGCAAAGTTCTTGTGAGTGTCTTATGTTGTTAACTGCAAAATCTGTGAAATACATTATTTTTTATTAGCTGTACATAGCTCCTGCGTTTCATTTTTCACAGCGTTTAACAGCTAAAATATAATTTACACTGAACAACCAAAACACTATGACCACCTACTCAATAACGCGTTGTGGGGCTTTGGCCTGCAGAACAGCTTCAACTCTCCTTGGCATGGATGTTACAATTTCTTGGTAGAAGATTGGCACAGCTTGTACCAAGTGTCTAAGCAGCGGTCACGCAAAGTCGAAATATTCCGACATGGAGATGTTTGAGTTCTGAGTTACCACTCCATGACATCTGAAATTATCAGGTTACGATGTGAAGGGTTAGGTGGCCAGGATTTTAAATGGTATTCATCCTTATGTCCTCGAACTATTGCAAAGCAATTCGACTTGGCAACATGGGGCATTCTCCTGCTGCAAGATTCCGTTTCCAGTTGAGAAGACAAACACCATGTAAGGGTACAATTTATCTGCAATGATTTTCACGTAGTCCTCAGCTTTCGTGGTCCGTTTTACCACAACTAGGAATCCTAGAGCCACCCGCGAGAAATCCCCAAAGCATAATACGGCCGCCACCAGCTTATGTATAACCTACTGTAGAGGAAGGGAACAACTTTTCCTCTGAAAGGCGGCGTACCCTGACACGACCATCGAAGTGATGAATGAGAAATCGTGCTTCATCCGACCAGGCAACTGTCTTCCACGTACCCATGTTTCATTCTCGATATTTTCGGGCCCACTTTAGGAGAGGCTGACAATGACGCTTGGTCAACAGAGGCACACGAGAGGGATGTCTGCTGCGCAGTCTTATATCCAACAGTATCCGTTGAGTTGTGTATTCCGAAACACCTGCACTTGGAACTAAATTGTATTGGGCTGTCAGCTGCCCGACGTCCTTTTTCTCTGATGATGCGCGAACGTCCAACGACAAGGTCTGTACTGCTGATTTCACCTCATTTATCCTTTTTTAATAAATACTAACTATTGCAGATCGTGAACAACCTGCCAATCTGCCGTCTATCGTGTTCTCTTAGATCAGCTAGCCCTTCCTATTACTTGCAAAAGTAAATGCAAGAATGATTCCTTAACTTCCCTAAAAGCGGTTAATACCATTCCCACCTAATCATGTGCTCTCTACTTCATCTAGATGAGTTCATTGAAAAATGGGGAGATTGTCATAATGTATTTCTCGTCAGTGGACATGAATTTACAAATTACAATAAAAATGCATTAAAGTACTAACCTATTGAATAAATTAATTTGGAATTATCATCTTTATGCTAAATAAAAAAAACGTGCCTAATAATTAGACGTGAATAATCTCGCTTACCCAGTTCTCTGAAAGGATATAAAAGGATTCTGAAAACAATAACTATTTTTTTTATTTGATTTTATTTCCGCTACGCAAGATGGACAATTATTCACAGAATAAATGTTCTAAGCGGGTTCTATAATATGGAGAAGATTATAAGGAATCAGTACCCATACTTTAGTACTAAAGACATCAGAAACGTCAGCGATTAATCAAAATCTTAGATTTCATGCTATTATTTAAAAAATATTTTAATTAATAAATAGCTCGAAATATTATATATTTCCACAATTGTTGCTTTTTACTTTTCATATCTTATTATCTTAAATTATCTGAGCGAATACAGATATGCCGAAATGGACATCTCTCCACTCTAAAATTGTGTTACTAAAATTTTTTGTAATGTGTTTAAATGTAAATGTTAAAAATGTGTTTTTTCTCACAAAAGAATTTAAAGTAATAGCAGTTTTGTGATAACGTCCCAAACTATTTAATGAGATACAGCTTTATATGCAGATGCAGTAAGACGTTTTTATCCTTTCTAATATGTCAATCATATTTTTACAATAGTGATAATGATCTTAATTATTATGTTTTTACAATGGCAAAACAAATTGCAAATTTTTCGAATTTTCTTGGAAATGTACTGATTTTAAAATAGGTACAAAAGCGCTTATTGTTATTATCTAAAATTACTGCTTTAGAGTTCCTTAGACAAGCCGAAAGTCGAAAAATTATTCACAATTTTTAAACGATTATTATAAATTCAGTAACAAACCATTGCATATCTATTCAATTTTATTCCCTAAAATTTCTTTATAGCTGATCCAAATTGTTGATTGTAATAAATAAATATTAATATGCTTAGCATGAGGTATAAAAAGGAAATTAAGGAAAAAAAAACATAATTCTAAACAGAGAGTTTTTAATCCCATTTTTTAATGATTGTGAGGATTTATCTACTTATTCTTGACCAATAGTTAATTTTGAGTTCAAGCAATTTTCTTGTCGCTCTCCTTTTCACCCACGCTTTTAATTCCAGACTATCAATCAGACAGCGCGCATTTATTAAGATTAAGGGAGGAAGAAGTGCTAATTAAGCGAAAGTTTCGCAAGTTGACATTAGAGCGTGTTCTACCTACTTGAGGCCACGTTGTTACTGCGAGTAAACAGCGACTTGATTCTGTGGCGTTGAGTACTTCTAGCCATTAGACTTGTCTCGCCGACTCCTACAAACCAGAGCCTTTCTGCGCGTTACTTTACCCAATGAGCCGTTACTACATTAGATTTTAGTTCAACATTATCCATTTAAATCAAGCTAGAAGTCATGGATGGCTTGTTTAAACCCAAGCTGGTATATTCTTTCTTTATTCAATTTATTTCAATATTCTTTCTAGAGCTCATGAATTTATGCTACCAAAGAAAATGAGACTGTATAGACTATATAAGTTTTATTTTGGCTATCATGTCATTTTTGTGCTAATTCTTTTCTGTAACTTCTGTTTCTTCCATTAGCCGTCGCCAGAATGAAAATTAAGTTTAGCTTGAATATACACTGAAATATACAGCACTTTAAAGACAGAGCTGCGATAGTGGAGCTCATTAATAAAAAGTGATGCCCACTTGTAGACAATATGTATATTTGGTGAGTGACAATTATATTTATTAACTGCCAGGATTAGAATCCTTGCTAAGTGCAGACGAATCCGCAGTCATTGAAGCTCCGCAATTAACGACACTTATTAATTTTTAGTTATAGTATAAGCCGTAGATTTAAAGAAATCGTTTAGATAAATTATACCTCTTCTCTGTTTTCCTCAAGTTTGAATTGCTTATAAACTCTAAGACGAAAAATCATCTAAACGACGGAGTATTAAACAGATGTAGTTAAATAGTTAAAGAGTTTTAATCTTGTATATACATAAAATGATATTAAGAAGAGTTTAAAACAAAATGGTTTTTTGTCACAGTTCTGCATAATGCGAAGAATATTTCACTACAATCAACGTGGTTTCTTAATTAAACTTTCATATATTACTTAAATGTACTTCATAGACAAAGTAATATTTGAAAAGAGCTTTGAGTCTAACAAATTCAATACCAAAATTGTATTTAGTTACGTAAAATGGAAAGTTGATGGATAAACTAGAAAATGCAAGTACATTTCCAGTGTTCATCAGATTTAAATTTAACTAGGAATTTATTCGGCATTTTAAAGCTTAGTTAAAATAATAAAATATTAAGGCGTATCATTTTTAAACTTAATTACTAACTTGTAGAATAGTTAATTAATTTGTCTGGTGATTAAAAATTCAATATTTTAGTTTCAGTAAAAGTACTATTTTAGGTAGCTGTCAAATTGCCATTCTCGAAATGCGGTGGAAATAAACTCTTATAATTTATATCTTGTAACTTGGTGATTACAAAATATTACTCATAAAAATAATAAACTGTGATAACTGTGTGTCCAGAAAATAACTCTCATCCATGGTGCACGGGGTTAAATTAAAAGAAAAAATAATAAGACATAAAATTTTATACATAAAATTTTATAGAAATAAGAGTTTTAATAGCAGAGTTAAAATATAACTGTAACAGTTAAAAGGATATTAACTAACAATGGAAGAGACACACGCTAATGTGACAATCAAATTCGCTAACACAACCTTGTATTTGGCGTACATTCACTAAAAACACTCAATCGATTTCGAGAGCAGCTACAGGTCCCTCCTCATCAGGAGAACAAAATACAAGAAAGGGAAAGAAAGCTGAGTAACGGAGTAAGCTGAGTAAAGCTGAGTCCTGATGAGGAGGGACCTGTAGCTGCCCTCGAAATCGATTGAGTGTTTTTAGTGAATGTACGCCAAATACAAGGTTGTGTTAGCGAATTTGATATTAACTAACGTTTACATGGCTAAATTATAAGTGCTGTATGAGTGACCTTTTTGTATTGTGACAGATTTAATGCTATAGTCAAGTGTCTTAAAATCACGTCTCAGCATGTCGATGTAAGTAGTCGCAACAATTATTGTGATGCGTTATTTAAGATCGACCGAACTTTGAGGAATCAAAGAAAATATTTTTTTTCATGTTCCCCACAAGAAATAGTCATCGATATTAAATTAGGCCCCCTTGGTGTCTCCATGCACCCTAGAACAGGTTTACTAGGCAAAACACTGGATAGCTCATCTAGTACCAATTAATCTCTGCGAAGTATGGGAAATGGAGTCAGTGTAAGCAAAACTGATGAAGTCTGAGTAACCTGTGCAATGCACAAGCTGCACTGAAATATGCAGAAACTTTGGTCTCCTGTATATAATTGCTTAGTGTTTGTTTATGTCTCTTATATGCAATATTTTATATGTATTTTTATGATTTATGTTTCATATTTTAATACGTGATTTATATATGTTTTATTTATATTTATGCTTTAAGTTTTATGATCGTGCTTCATGTTCTATTGCAGCAACAGAAGCTTCTGTCTCCAAAACAACGTACGCATTGTTTTGCCATTTACGCCTTGTGTGGCCATCTAACGTACTTAAAGTTTTAAATTCCCAAATAAAGTATGGATAATACACGACGAGTGGCATACACATGATTACCTCTGTTGGACGTCAGGCAACTTTTTTCTCCATCACCTGTCATCCGTCTGCCATGTAACAGCCATGTTCTGGTCTGTTGAATTGTCAATCTAGTGGCAAGGCCCATTTTTCATCCATACTGAGCTTTAAAACGATACTGTACCAACTATAGCAAAATTTAATTTTACGTATTCAACCAATCAAAAAGATTTTTCCTACAATATAGCTACCATATTACTCAATTGACATCATGAACGTATGAGGTATTTCTGCCGCCTTCTTAGCTCGCCTTCGTGGTGTAATGGTCAGCACGGGGCGTAATCGAGAGGTCCGTGGTTCAAGTCCCGACGAGGGCATTGCTCATTTTTCATGTATCCTGCTTCTAAATAACCTAATGACTCTACAGTGCGTTCGAACTAAAAAAGGTGAAAGGTGGTGGATGATGGTTCTTCACCACCATGATTTGGCTAATGGATCCCCTAATCTCCAGTCTCCCTTTAAAAGGGGGAGTATATAAGGTATTCTCCCGCGTTCTTAGCATGCCTTCGGGTGTAATGGTTAGCACATTCGGCGCGTATTCAAGAGGTCCGAGCTTTGATTCCCGGAGAGGACATTGCTCATTTTTCATGTCCCCTGCTTCGAAATAGCCTAATGTCTCTCTACAAACGTACGTGAGGAAAACGAACGAAAGAAGGATGTCCGCAAACTTAAAGACCTCCACTACAAACTAGTTCTAATAAGAAAGGAACACATTTCAATCTTTAAATATTTAGTATATATGTTGCCTACCTTACATTCTACTTGCTGAACACTGGTAAAACATAGCTACGCAGAAGCCCATTCGTAATTTAAATTGTCATAAATACATGTACAGTAATGCAGATATGCTTATGCATTTTATTACAAGATTTTGATTGCTGACAATGTACACACATGTGTTTCTAGTTTTAATAGTAATTTTTATTTGATTATTTACGGTATTGGGTTATCCCTTATATACTTTCGTCAATTACAACCAGAATGCGAATAACAATTTAAAGTATTTTAGCATTATATTTAAATTTATCTAATCAATTTGTTTTTATTTACACGTTTCCTACTGCTTAATTTCTTAATGGCTGTCTTTTTTAGAGATAATTCAGAGTTAAGCGGCAAACAGCTCAATATAAATTTGGAAGCTGCTTGTAATAATACGAAAGTTAAGATAACTTTGGCTACCCAGCCATCCAATTTGTCACTTTTGCAAATAGCCGCAGTTTCTCTATGAGAAACTGCGGCTAGATTCTCAACACATACTCATTTAGTAATTTCATGTTCGTGAATAGCTGTTAGTAATAGATCCATCACTTTTAGCTTCTTTTAGAAAGTAATCAAATACTGAAATCTACAAGGCTTTTAAAGGTCAGTTTTGTGTTCATTGCCAGGTCCAGACGACTGGTAACATTTTTGTTTAATATTTTAATTTTAACCTTTATAAGTGGTGCGATAAAATAAACTTCAATTAAGTTGAACATTTGTGTCTGTAAGTTTTTAGAACTAAATAAGCTAGTAGTGACCACCTACTAAGTTAGCTTTCAAGTAACACCTGAAGGATAGCAGGTGCATTTAAACTGTTAACAATTAGATATAGTCCCACGCAAGTGTTACAATAGGAATAAGTTCCCACTTTCAAAGTTTATCAAGAGCGTATGAGCAACATTAGACTGGCATTAATCTACTCAATATTTTTGCTGTTGAATTAGCTTGTGGGGAAAACGTTTGCTTGTCACTATTGCTTTTCGAAAGATATCAGTCAGGGAAAACGAAGTTGGAATAAGCTATGCTAATTTTGCTTTCTACATTACATTTAACTGGAATTTGTGTTAAAAGTTGCTTGTCTAGCCTCAAATGAGCATAGTTTTACTCCTCAGAATTTTTACAGTGTGTGTAACTCTCTGGTTGACATTGTACCATAGTCGTATCTTCTTCAAATAACAACACCTTTTCTAGGTTAAATATTTACTATACAACTGTGTACAGATTACATTTTAGAAAACGTAAAACATTTTCTTCTTTGAGGCTGGGTAACCAAGTGTTCTTTAGAGCAAGGAGACGTTACAACATGGTTGATGTCTAAATAAACAGCTTTATTTTGAAGTTTAACTTGTGTTGTGATAATTTTAGCTAGGAGGACAGATGGGAAAAAACGTTGTGTGATTGTCTTGTACGATTCTCTGATAACGTAAGTTCACCTCTGTACGCCACTCCTGCAACTGAATGCAACTATGGGCGCCCCCCCTCCAGGGGGCAGACGCCAGCTTTTAGGAACCACTGACTTCATAATAAGTCTCACTTAGAAATAACAAATATCTCAACCTCCACCGGCGAGCTGGGCCCGAGGGGTCATTAATGTTTTTTTTTGTTCCAATGGCAGTCAGCCGACTTCGGCTTGGCCACTAACTAAGGCCAGAAGCGGTGGTAATTTTTATTATGGAGGCACCTAATACGTGGGCTACCTTTGCCTCCTATGAAGGGAAGGACAGTTACAGTCAAGCCTTCTTCGGGATTCGAACCCAGGCCCTTTGGTATCGTGGCCGGCTCCCCTAACCACGATACCATCTGGGCGGTAAAACTTTTCGAGTCTAACTCGCACATCCGGCTTGCTGCATTTTTTTAAATTGCCGCCATCCCGCACCGACATTATCCATTTATTTACAAACATCCATGCCTTCTCCGGGATTCGAACCCGAACACTTCGGCACGGCAGTCAGCAACACTAGCCACTATACCGTTTGGGCGACTGTGATAACGTAAGTAGGTTAGTTGGAACTTTAAGTTTAATAGTGTAACGTATATTTTCCTAGTAATTCCAACGGAATTCTACAGGGGAGCTATTTTTCGCAAAGATTCTGTTTCAATAGTGAATGAGCTTTACTGCATGTGTAATTTAACTCCTACACACAAAGTTAGTGAGTTTGCCTGCAACACATTAATGTTTTTGCTTGTTCTTTAATCAATTAAGACAAAACACACGAGTGCTATCTATCCTATAGGAAAAGGAAAGGATGCTATCTTGGAGAACTTTCTATAAGAATTTGGTTTGTATTCCCGTCTTATGTACGGAAAATAAAAAACAAAGCAAACAGCTATTTCCTGGTGATTCGAATCAAGTTTAATTTATTCAACAGTTAATTTAGAAGTCAAACAACTTATTTTATTTACTTATTTTAGCCTAAATTATTCAACAGTCTTAATAATTCGAAAACTGGCAGAAGTGAAAATAGCGAATCTTAAAAAAAAAGGCCTTCTTTGCGCTACATATTAAAGGAAATTACTAACTTTGTTAAAATTTTACCAGATCTTATTGTTTGATTTCTCAACAAGTTTCATCAAAAATCTATTTTGAGTCAAATAACATAGCAAACAAAAGCGCGAAATCCAAAATGAAACGCTAAGACTCAACTAATTCACAAGTACCGATTTCCATCTATTTTCTTAAAAATAAATTCCAACTAAAGCGCTACAGATCTATAACAGCGGAATGCATAATACTTCGCGAAAATTGAGAACTCTTCTCTGAGATCAAAATGGAAAACGGAACGGAAGAAAAGATCCTAGTAATTGATCCGTACAAACTCTGATACAATTCCAAGATATTGCGTCGCGTCTGCTATCTCTCGAACAAAAGCTGGGACAATCGCTTCGAAAATATCATCTGCGAGTGAAGCTAGCTCGGGTAGCTTTTTAAAATAGCTTTAATTGCAAGCGATTTGTATAACTGGATCATGCGGATGATAAATTCAGAGACTTTTTTTCCTCTTTCCAAAGCTGTTCCATCTTTCACACGTGTAACTAGGAGAAAATTTTCATTTTTACGCAAAGCTCGTCTTTAATTAGAAGTTATTAATACGATTAATTACACTCGAGTTAATCTGATCGCTTGAGAAGCTTCTTTTGGAAGAATTTTATTTTTATTTCCCTCGCTTTCTTTCCATTGCCAGATTCTGGAGTTTTGTTTATTTAGTGTGACATTTAAAAATGTATTTTTTTTCGCTTGATGCGCAAGATATTTGTTGGAAATATTTTAATAGCGTAGCGAAGAATAGTTCGGCTACTTCCACGTTTTCCTGTTAACCTCTGCATATGTAAGGATATCCCTAAAGGACAGCGAGGTATTAAAATATTTTGTTATTTTTAATTTTCATTACTCAAAAAATAAAATTGATGATTAATGCATTTAATGCATTGAGGAGAATAATTGTGTTAATTGGGTGTAATGCGTGTAACGGCTAAAATATTAGCTTAATAGTTTAAATAACTTTTGCAACTTTTTTTGCTCGAACTCTCGCTTTCAGCTTCCGCAAATATATCGAAATAAGTTTATAGATAAAATCTAATAGCCAAATGTTATTAAAAACATAATTAGTATTTTGCGTCTGGATTTTAGTTGCCATATCAACAGTTTTTTATTTATTATTTCAAGGGAGGAATATTAAATTTAACTCGCGTTTTCATTTTAAATTGCATGCAGTATGTGCTGTATTTTATCCTGTTTCTAATTCTTAAAAATCCTTTAATTTGTAGTAAGAATTTAGTTACTGAACTATTTAGGGAATGAGTCATTTCGAATAAAGCACTTTTTCAAATAGCCTATAGGAAGTATTTTGAGTGCTTATATTATTGTTATGCAGAGTCGACGTTCATTATAACAATTCCTTACTATAGCAGGCGTTCCACTACAGCAACAGAAATGTCCATAACTAATGAAACAATTTAATATTCATTTGGCTATAGCCTTTACTTGGTATAACGATACTTTCTTTACTAAGCAAGCTGTCATTATAAGTAGGTCGTTCGTATATATAAACTCAATTTCTTATAACACTCTTACATATTTATGTCTTACATCACTATTAATTAAAACAATGTGAGAGCTAGGTGACGTCATGATTATTGTACATTCAGCAGTCATGAAATTTTTATCTTGCCCTGACATCTAAAAATTCATTATTTTAGGACATAGTGTGCTGAGACCGTTTGCTTTCATTTTAACCCTCTGACCGGCCAGGGTTTTGGCTAAGAAAGCACAAATTTCCCAAAACTACTACCAGAAAAATTTATTTTCTTGATTTAATCTAAAAAATTTCCTATCATTTTATACCTGGATTCATGTACTTTTAATATAGTGCCTTAATTTCTTTGACATATTTTAATATGCACGTATATATACGTTCGTACAGATATCACAAAACATATCTAGGCCGTATATATACGGCCTTGCCGGTTAGAGGGTTTTAAAATATGTTTTTACCTCTAGAGAAAAATAATAAATATTTTTTAATGTAAAAAGAATTGTATTATCTGGTTTTAAAACCCACTGGCTTAGCGTTACTTTTTTCTAGTTTTGGTTTAAGCCAGTTTACGAGTAAGAAGAATTTTACTGAAATATTAGTCTAGTAACTCTCCTTTTACGGAAGACGAATGTTATTTATATAATAGTTATTTTACGGATTCAATGTAAAAAACTCGCATATGATCTAATGTTGAAACGAATATGGAATCACTTATGCAATCAAAATCAATGTTGAGAAGTCTGATGCTATTTTATTCACTAAGAAACATAACATCGAAAAAAAACATTCATGTGCATATGTATAATACTCCCATTCCTTAGACTAAGCAAGCCCGTTATATTGGTGTTATACTTGCTCATTGTCTCACTTATTCGCCGCCCCCCCAACACATAGCTTTTAGCAAAGTTCCGAATGCGTGAATTTGCCTCCAGCAATTGCTCGGAACAGCTTTTCTACCGACAATGAGGTACTTAAATATGTCTGTCCTAGCTGGGGATATGCATGCAAAACGTATGTGAAAAACTACAAATTATGCGAAACTTTGCTCTACATCAAGCGATGTGTTGTCTCTGAGTCATAAGGAACTCGGAAATTCAGTTATCAAAAACATGTTACAAAATGATACCATTCTAGTGTTAAATCATGATTATAATAAAAGTGTAAATTGTTTTTATGGACGTCTCTGCTAGTTATAGCATTTGTATTCTGAGTGTGATATACTTGCGTATTGGCATCTCTTTTCTACACTTGCGCATTGCTCCTTATATCACTTGCGGCAACCTGAAGCGATCCTTTTTCCTCTAACTTGCATAGTAGGACTTAGGTTAAGCGCCTCATTGTCTCTTTCGGTCTAGTCCAGCACCACTCTAAAGTTATGAACAATCCTTTTCAACATCATGCTATATATTGTTGCTTATCATTGTTACCTAGCGAGGATTTGACAACTGACGAATTTCTTTAAGTCGGTTGATCATGAAGCCTGACCAGTTTTCCAACTCTTTTATACATCAAATGGCTGTAAAAGAATCAAACTAAAGTGTTATTTTAAGATCTTGTAGACCAAGATCTTTGGTACTAGAATTGAAAAGCCTACAGTCCAAACTACAAGCCATCAACTCCAACCGTGAGCCAACCTACAGAGGCTTGAGGGGAGCTACTCTAGACTTCGCTCTAACAAGAACCATCTTCAGTCAGAAGTCATGACTAACTATTTATCAGGGAAAGACGGGCATAGCAACGTCCTTTTGCTAACATCAGTAAAATCATACAATTCAGAAAATGAATTAATTGCCATATAACGAAGCAAAATTACAGTTTTTAGTTCATGTACATATCTATATACCCTTTTGAGAATTTATCCACAGTATCTGGGGATAAATCACAATCTTGTTATTTTTAAATCCCAACCTTATTCTTAAAATAAAAATTTCTCCTGAATGCTTATCAACATTTTTGCAATAATATTGCTCCCAAACCAATTTAAACGCAAACCATTCAGATTAAAATAGCCTCTACACATGATTGACTTTACTTTTTCTGCGAAATGAACTTGGTTGTTAATATTAAAAACTCTTGTTATAAAACTGTCCATATAAAATGAGTTTTTCAATTTTCGAATACTTTCATAACTCGAATGCAGAGCAATTTTCTAAAAGATACATTATAAGTACATTAAACTAATAAAAGACTAGAATAAACTCTAAATACAACTCGGCAATGTCTATACATTTCTTGCTTTTCATTGAATGGAGAAAATATATAAGAAAATCTCTGGGTAAAACAGATAAGATCAAAAAGATTTTTTTAATGTGAACACTTTTATATTATCTTTTATGTTTAATTATTTAAATTTTTCTAATTATCGATAAATTAAAATTTTATTACATTTCTTCAATACTGATACTTTCTTCCCTTACTGAAGTTTTTGCATAAATTACGTTGTTTATCGGCTTTGACTTCATATTAAAATTCTTCGCACTTTGGCTAAAAAATTTTTAATTCATTATATTGTTTATAAATTAAATCTATGCATCCAAGGCACAGGATTCGAAACATCGTCCTACTTTCCATTTCATCTTAATTTGGCGACTTTCTCTTCCTGGAATCTAAACTGTGTCAGATCTGAAAATTAATCCACCTTTATCATATACTTCTCCTGCATTGAGGATTGCTCTCATCCAATGGCAGTGCTTAAAATTTAAACAAAGAAATCAAGTCTTTAAATACCGCCATTACTATGGGCACGGACCATTTTCCCTTGCTTCACTTTGTTTCTTCCAATGTGCATGTTTGCCTCTGCTGTGTGTCAGCTTTGTCTAAAACGTAACCAGCTGTAGGTGCATAGAGCATCCATGATGATGATGTCTGAATCTGTTTTAATTGCGGAACAAAGCTGTGTATTAATCAACGCCACCTCTGCTAAAGCTTTCTTCTCCGTTATTATGTCACCTTATGGATCTACGTTATCTTTTAACCCTTAAGTCATCTCTACAAAATTATTATATATATATTTATTACATTGCTTTCGATTTATTTACCCTATGATTATTCAACTTCTGGCTCGAAAATTTAATTTATTTAATTATAAATTTATAAAAAATTA
>KK117625.1:267127-326441 GCA_000611955.2 Stegodyphus mimosarum | reverse complement strand
GAAAGAGATGTACTATTCAAAAGTCATTTTATGTATGCATGTTTATCAATAAAGCTCTCATAGTGCAGGGATGTCCGAAATCCACGTTATGATATCGAACTTAAAATGAGTCTAATATGTTATATGATCCTCTCTCAGAACCAGAAAGGTCGTGAAGCGTGACTGCGTATTAGACAGAAATGAGCTAAGGAGTCCCTGTGGCAATCAGTTCCAACTCTGGAGCAAGACCGTTTTCAATTTCGAGAAGCTTCTTGGATGGGGATGGCAAGACGAAATAGTACTCACAAGAGTGTGCCGGACAGGCTTCATGGGATGGCTGGCTAATTCTGACTGTCCAGTCCATGAGGCGAATATTCTCACTTTCTAGGTAATAGTCGTCTAACTGAGCCTTATGTGGACAAACTTTGTCATCTGTTAACAGAAAACCACGACAAACGGCTCTCCTGAAAAGTCGAACAAAGGCTCTAAGATATCCTTTCCCTGCCCCGTAGCAGTCCAAAAGCCCTTGTCAACCTCTTGTAAGGATGTGTGACCGTCCAGCGTAATGTCTGCCCAAGCCTTTATATATCCGCCACCATAATGATCCTTAGAGGTACACCGAATCAGTGTCCAGGCTGAATCTCGACTCATCAATAAAAAATACGGTGCTTCATTGAAGTTTGGTCCAAGGAGCAGTTTCTCTTCACCATGTTAAACTCGCTCTCTTCTATGCTGCAATGAGGGGACAGAAACAGAAGGTCTTCTGGCGTATCGCATGAAGTCTTTGAGCAACTGTAGACAGTGAATTACGGGTTTCGGTCGCAGGACAGACCTCACGAACAGCTGAACAGCTGTGAAGATGTAGCAGTCATGTGTCGCCGCGATGGAGGTGCCAAATAATGATCCTCATTTGTCCTTATGGATCTTGGTCGACCTTGTCCAAGTCTTCTCGATAGAGACCCAGTGCCCTGAAATTGCTTCTACGAACTGCAGACGACACTGGGCGTTACAATTTGTTCTGTTGACTGGCCTACCTCCAATCTATCGACAGTTCTCCGTCTCATTCCATCATGCATACATCCGTGGTTATTCATTTTGCCTGATACCATTTAAAATTTAGCCAACTCTTGTGGGAAACACGGCAAAAGTCGAGAAGGAGTAGGAGTACACAAATCACCAAAAACGCCTCGTGCAGTTATATTTCTTCCTCGATAGCAGCTCCACAGATGCGCACGTTACACTTACGTTATTCGACTCTGAATATTTCCATAATTCTTCGGCCACATAATTAGTACTTTCGGATCGATACTTTTCGGAAAAATAGACATAATGTGCAAATTCTCTTAATTTTGCACAGAAGTGACATATACTAAATATTGGAAATATGTGAAATTAGGACTTTCAAAACAAAAGTTGAGCTCAAAACCATAAATTCGTAAATCATGATTCTTAAATAATGTAAAAAATAAATCGCTCGTAACTAGGACATCAAGTTTTTAAAATTTATTTAAAACATTTTTAATAACTCAATACTGTTTTAACAATACATTGTAAAATGTTATAAAACAACACGAAAAGTACTTTAAGCTAAAATAAAAGAGTACAAATTGTGAAACGCAAAACATTTGAAAGTAGTAAATTGATGTAACAATTTGAAACACTAAATTTACATCATCGGAGGCAGTACACACACACACACACACATATATATATATATATATATATACATATGCATATATTTATTTATTACAGGTATACGTTACCTTTCGAAAGAACATTTTTAACTTTCTTCTCCGTCGAAATGAGGGTAACGCGTTACACGTGTCATAAGCGTTTTTTGAAAAGTGATGCATCGCAAAAATGAGATAAGGTATTAGCGTTATATGCGTTATAAGCGAAATACTTTACTGTCTGAAAAGTGAATATTGACAGCGTGATAATTTTAGAGTTATAAGCATTCATACGTTATTAGAATTACAAAAACATTTTTATAAGCATTATAAGCTTCAAAAAGTAAATTGTATACCGCAAAATTTATTCAACCCAAATAGGAGGATATGCTGTACATGTTGTTAGTAATAATAATAATCGTCCAAAAAGCCAACATTCTAAAATTTATTCTTGAACGTTTTAAGCGTCTATGCGTAACAAGAGTTAAAAGATGAGTTCCTGGCCAATTTCTGTATATATATTAACAAACACACATATACAGGGAGAGCACCGTTTATACGTCTTTCAAGGAACCATTCATAAACGAGATATACATGAGAAAGACGTATAAACGAAATTTTAATTTACGATGTGAACTAAATATACATTAGCTGCACAGTTTGGATGATTATAAACTACTACTGATATTACACAATTTTATTATCGTACTTTCAGTTTTGTTTAAAATATTAACTATGTTCAAGCAAATTTAAAATTAATAATTTAAATAAATATTTAATTAATATTAACATTTTAAATAATTAAACAACTTAAACAGTTTTGTAATAATATTTCAAAAATACTATTAATACAATTTTATTATTTTGAAATCACTAGAATGCATATTTCTGTATCTAATTAGGTAAAATTGAGAAAAAAAGGTGTTACCTTTATCTGAATTACCGTCTTGAATAAGTAACATTTTCTTTCCAAGAACATTTTGAAGCAAAATTTAACTTTTTTAAAGAAAATGTCTTTAATTTTAGTGTGATGTGTCTTTTGATTTTGAATCTTAGGCAAAACGCTAAGAATCAAATTCAGCTCTTGAAGTCTTTTCTTGCTTGCATTACCATACAGAAAGAAATTTCTGAGGGAGTCAATGGAGAAGATAGCATTTTGAAAAGAAGGTGAGATTTTTTGTTCATTTTCTTCTTCATCCCTGCTACTTAAATGTTTATCTCGTGAAATGTTTTCAATCAATTCTTGAACAATACATAAGTCTGGTGTTGTTACACTGACATCACAGTTTACTTATTTCTTGAGTATTATGTGTAATCTCAGTAGTTTCAATCTTCATCACCATAATCGCCGTTTCATTATTATTTTAAACACTTTTACTTGACTCTGGGTTCGAAATTTTCCGTTTAATGAAGTAATTCTTTGTTTGTGGTTTTACTTGAGTCCAGGCGAGTGAAGTCATATTCATAGACTCAAGAATATTTCAATTTTCTGTGTATTTCTTGTAGTTATATTTTGAAGGGCTCTTTGAATCAACTGTTATATCTAAAACATTTTCAAATTTTAAGGACACCAGGATCTAAAACTTGTATTACACTGGTACAATTTGCCGGGAAGAAAACATGTTTCACATTCTGCAAGAAATTTGTCTTTTGAGGATGGGCGATAAACTGATCCATGAAAAGTAAAATCTTGAGGTTTGTCTCCTGATAGTTCTGTTTATCTTCTTAAGCCATTCTGTAAAAATATGCGTAATCAACTATGTTTCCTTATTTGTTTTATATTCTAATGGAAAAGGTTTAACGTGCTTGAAACATCTTGTTTTTTGTGACTTTCCTATAACTAAAGGAGTCATTGTTCCCATACCATCAGCATCTGTATAAAGTAAAACAGTGAGACCTTTTTTACTTTACTCTTGTTTAGCTCCAAGACATTGGTTACCTTTGAAAGACTAGAGTTCATGCAGACATAAGTTTAAAGAAAAGAGCAGTTTCATCAGCGATCAGAATGTCCTTTGATTCACATTGATAATAAATTCTTGAACTACTCCTCAACCAACACATCAGGAATAGTTTCGATTCTTCGTTTATTACATGATATCAGATTCCATGCCGCAGTCTAAATTTATGCTGACATCCAGTTGAACAGCAAATTCCCTTTATATTCAGTCGACCTGTTACTTCTGCTGATTTATCAATTTACTTAGATTTCTGTTGATTTATCAATTTACTATTGATTTACTTAGGGCCATTCACTAGAATACTGGATACACAAAACTGAATGAAGAATTTAACAAAATGAATTCTGCTTTAGGAATCTTTCATCTTGAAGGCATAATTTTTTAAAGCAAGTTGCGCACAAATTTCTGTTCTTCTGCATTTTCTATTACAAACTACCATTTTTAGTGTTGTCAAAGATATGTCCAGTTTCTTTGAAATTTCAGCGTATTCAAACTAGTATTCTCATCAGATGCTTTTAAGACTTAAATTTTATCTTTTAATGAGCGTGCCTTTTGCTTTCGTGACATGTTGTATTAGTTGTGGATTCTGCTCATCTAATTGACTTAACACAGCGCCCTGTTCAGAAGAAAAGCACGTACCTGTTTTTACTTCCAAGTATCCCCTCTATTCCTGAATTGGTTTTCAATTTCTGTATGAGACCCTGATGTCTCATACCTTTGTTTTCTTTTCCTTTCCCTGTTTCTGGAAAAAATAGTTGAAAGGATGAATAGCACAATTTTTATTCAATGCAGTAAGTCAAGCAACTGAGACCGAAATTAGCAAAACAGAAGTAATGCGACGTAAAAAATAAATATTTTACTCTTAAAATAACGAAGACTAAATCGGGGCTAAGATGAAACAATGTATAAATGAGAAACTTATAAACGGTGCTCCACTGTATATATATGTAAGATATAACAAAATATAACAGCTACCTTAAATATAATTGTCGACCTCAAAATTAACATTCTAGATTTGATGATCTCCCCCTAAATTCATCTGTTCTCCCAAATTTGAGATCTTTCTAGGTTATGTAACGCTGCTGGAAAAGGGCAACTAAAACTAATATTAACCAATCATAACTTGCCTCAAATACATCAAACTTAATATAAATACCGCTGGGGAGTTAACTACGTCGTTATTCTGCTGCATTCTTTTCCCTAGCTTCCGCTATTGCTAACATATCGTCTATGCTCTGCTAAAATGATGTTGCCCCTATTAACCTGTGTAAAACGTATATAAGAAAATATCGTAATTGCTATCATTAAAGAGTATCTGCTCTACGAGGAATTATTCTAGTGTGGCTAGAAATCTGGAAATATAGATGATAATTGGCTGAATTGGGTTTACAACTCATTCCTCTTGCCGTACCACTCAGCCATCACAATTGCGCTTCGAAAACGTCATATATATATACATATATGTGCATTTATGTATGTATGATCGACTGATTTGAAAATATTTTTGTTTATATATAGTAGTAGCACTTGAACATATAATTCATTGACTAGAATGTGACAAGTGCACTCAACACAAACACGTGAAGAAGAACGAAATGTAAAATTTGGAACATAATTTGATCAGGAGGAAAACGTCAAAGTGTCTAATGGTATTGAAGGTTCTCTCTTGTCTGCAAGTACCTGTCATATAGGTGCCCAGTCACTTTAGGTCATTCCTTAAGATGAGAAGTATCCATAACAGTGTTTCTCCCCCATAATATACAGTTAGGGGACGAACGATGCCAAATCTAAATAAATGGCCCGCAAGGCAATCATGTACAGTTTCTAGCCGTAAGGCTGCAACAGCGATTCTTCGGGCAGAGATATTTTTTAATGAGAATCCCTCCAACGCTTTTCTTTAATTTGCTCTGCTTGCCTGGATTGAAAGTCGTTATTCGTTTGTTCTTTTATTACTCGCACTACGGTAGGATAAGAGATTCTATGGAATCTGTAGGATTTTAGACTTTAATACTTTGCGAGTTAGAAGGTTTCAAAGAGCTAATAGCCTGTATTGCAGACATAGAAACTGACAAAATAACAGGGCCGAATAGAATTCAATTAAGTCAGAGAAGACACCAGTTCCTGTGTTTCCGTTCTGAGACAGGCTTGATCCATCCATACACATATGCAACCAGTCCTGATCAAGATAATTGGTGTGTATAGTCTCCAGAGCAGTAGCCTTCAACTTCAAGTTTCTTGTCATTTTCTTATGGACAAGCTGGATTAAGTGGACTCCTCCCTCCAAACAACCAACACACCGAGAGTCTAATTGATTTGGAAAAATCTTCTCTCTTTCATTGGTCAGGATTCTCTGGATAGGACCTGTATGTATTTTAATGTTCTATTTCTGTTTGTATCATAATTTCTCCAGTAGGTGTCACCTGGAAGACGAATTAATTTTTCATAAAGACACAAGACCTTTTCCCGAACAATCTCTTCTAATGGTTTATTATAGTTAAGCAATAACATACCCTGAATTTGAGTGTTTCTAACTGTTCCAGTAGTCAATCTAATGATTTGATTCTGAGCATCTTCCAGTTTATTCATTACCTCTTTACTACATGTTATAAGGCGTTCTTAGCAATAAGTTAAAATAGGTCTAATATGCATTTTAAACGTTACATTAAGAGTGCCTCTGCTGTATCTGCATTAGAAAATGGACGATTAAGGGTAATAACACTTCTGGCGCTATAAAGATGAATTTATGCTTTTGACATGGTTAATTTAGTATATAAATAAAATCTTCATCAAAAGTTTAATTTTTGATAAAATTTATATAAAATTTGAACGTTAAATACATTAAAAGTTATTTTCGTTAAAGTTGATTAAAATACCTGGCCAACGTCCGCAAGCAAACTAGTAGTTAAGCCGTTTCTTCAATGAATTATTACTCTCCTGTACATTGAACTAAACACAAAATATTAGTTTCATAAAACGATAAATAAAATAATATGATTGAAGAAATAATACAACACTTTTTATTTGCTTTTTAACTCTATTTCAAGTACATATTTAAGTATTTGTTTGCGAGCTTTTAAATTTGTTAGTTAAAACTGAAAAAAAACGTTATAATCAGGTAAAGTAATGATGCCGTTATTAATAGAAAAGTTTAGTGAAATCTAGCATTATAATAACTAATAGTAATTACTTAATGCAATTTCGTTATTGTAACATTGTGTTTTACTTTTAATCAAATAAAATAATCCTAAACTTTTATAAAAGCAGTGTAGGAAAAGTTTAGTTTTCGGAACAAAAGCTTGATTATCATAATGTTAAACAAAGTTAGGTTTTCTTGGAAAATGATTCCCATGCGGTGTTCATATCGTTTTTCTTTCTTTCTATTTCACCCTTTTTCTTTCTATTTTTTTAATATAAAATCTAGAAATCATGCTAAAAACAGCAGTTAATATTGGTTTCCGATTAAACTAGTGAGCCTATCTGAAAACCATGTATAACTTAACCCAGGATCTATTTCTTGCAAGTGAATAAGTTTTGGATATCCATGTGCTTACGCAATAAAATGTAGCATGTGTACATTTATAATGTCATAGCCCAAAATTCAGTGATTTGGTATCCGATACTTCACTTAGCTGCGGTAAGAAAGAAATTGCTAAATTGCAATAAATTTCCTAAGATTCGAAATGCAACGGCACAAATGATCCCAATACTCCCTTAAAACGCATTTGTACTCTCACTTTAGGCAGGTCGATGTATGTAAATACAAAACAGAAATGACTACCTTATTTTCTTGCGTATTTTGCCCTTCCATCCCAGCGTTTTAACGCTAGGCTTCTAAATTTTCAATATATAAGCATATCTTTTCTCTTTCATACACAGTTTTCTCTCTAAAGGCTAGTTCGCTGGAATTGTATTAAGTTGATTAAATTTATTTTTAATTAGTGTCTTCAGTTTGCATTCGCATTTTCCCATTAGTTGTTCATCTATTTTTTCCCTTGCATTTATTACTTGAAAGGTATTTTTTACAGATTTTTCTTTAAGCTCTCTGCATGAGACAGGTGTTCTCACACTTAAGAAACTTCCCAAACACGTGATTTCACCTTACTTCTGTTATTTACGTTCCAGTTCATTGCATCCTTATCTACTGCTGATGTGTTCAGTATTTTGAAATCCGAGTCTTTCATTCGCTCCCTTCTTCTTCGTTCCTCCGGTGTCCCTCTTGAGAACTAGGGTCAAGATTCTTCCATGTAAGGTACCCTTGGGGCTTTACAAGATAACTTAGACGGAGTGCCACTTGTCCGGCTTACGGTTAGATATCGGCTATGTATCCGTCAAATATTGTAATGTTATTGTTACAATGTGTTCTTATTGGAATGTATATTTCTTTTAACGAAACAATGTTCTGATAGTTACCAATCGTTTATACGTAGTTACTTTTCATTTCTTATGTTCTCACTGTAAACGCGTTCTTCAGAAATGAATTTACTCGCATAATTTTCATATATATGTATGTAACCTATATATATATATATAAACCAATAATACATAATAATTTATAATAAGAAAACTTCCCATATAAGATTTATATATATATATATATATATATAATATATGTTAGTATATAAGTTAGTGTATATGTAGTAATTTCGGGAAAGCATAGACGAGGAAATCAGCTTTCAGTCGTCGTAACCGAAGATGGATATTTTTGATGCGCAGTTAACACTGTTTCTTTTAACAGCTTTCAATAATTGGATGGAAAGCTGTGAGAAGATGTTGACACAATCCAAGTTCAGCTAATTACCATTTTTATTTCTAGGCACATTAGAAACATTTCTCGAAGACTATATACTCTTTAATCATAGCAATTACGATAATTTCTTATATGCATGTATAAAAAGATGCTACGTCATTCAGGCAAATAAGCAGCAACATGGAAAAATAACGTGATGCCAGCATGAAGGCGTAGGCGAAAGAGAGCGCAGCAGTTCAAAGGGAGACTGGAGGAAGTTGATAGTTCCAGTTCGAGTTAGAGAGAAAGTTTTGGTTTACAATTATTTGATTGGGCAGAAGGTATCTGTGTTAAACCGTTACGTAATTTTGAATGATCTCGAATTTGGGAGAAAGGATGAATTCAAGGGCAAGAGCACAAAATTTAAAATGTTAATTCTGAGGTCGTCAATTATTTTTTAAAGCAGCTATCATATTTTGTTATAGCTTACACATATATATGTAAAATATAAAATCTAGCTTTCAAATAATAAATTAACAGCCCTTTAACTTCAGTTTAATTCTAAAAATAGCAGCAATAAAGTTTTCTCCCTGAAGTTCTGATGGGCATTTACCGATAAAATCTGAACTCAAAATTCTGTATACTAAAGTGTTATGTGATATGTAATGAAATTCGTATAAAATGTTTTATTTCATCACAGCTCCTTCTGCTTCTCTTCGCTCATCCCTTCTGCTGCTTTCCGCTGTGTCGCTGTATTTTATTTCCCAAATTTAGGCCATTCTTTAAGAAATGTGAGCTGAGGAAAATTGTGGGGTATGTAACGCACCCGCAGTGATAATGTGAATTATCCAAGAATAAAATTATTTGTGGAATTTACCGTTATGTATTCTTCGAGTGTCATCTTGCTAACTATGCAGCAAAATCTTCAAGTTATGATGCGATCCTCTCTTACGCCTATCCGTTGCAACTCTCTCCAAGTCATCTTATTTCAATAATGCACAGTTCTCTACAATAATTCTGTCTTATCACAATAATAACTCAGTTTTATTACATAAATGAAGCAGTTTTATTACATATATATAATATGGGTATATATATATATAGGTTGTCCACAAAAGTTCACCCTGAGTACAAAACGATATAACTCACGATTATGTAGAGATAATGAAACATACATTAAACCTCAAATGAGTAAATTATCAAAGTTTTAACATATTGAAAACATTTTATAAACTTCCACACGTTCACTCTGTGAATGGCTTCCGTGATACGCTGTCACAAGATTACAATACCAAGAACACGATATCTATAACTTACCCCAAAAGAAAGAAATCTAACGGAGCTTATGGCAGGAGAAGTGTGTGGCGTGAATCTGAGTGCTCACTGGATATATTTCGTGCTACCGAAGGGCCACATGTAGAAGTTTATCAAATCTTTTCATTAGTATAATAAATGTTCGGAATTTATGCATTTGAGATTAGTTATCTAAGCACATGTTTAGTTATCTAAGCACAGCTATGCATATGCATGAGCATAGGTATTAAAGTTTTATATTCAGTGTAAACATTTATGGGCACCCGAAGTTTTACTTTACTTTACCTCACCTCTACTTTTACTGTTCAGATATCTAATACATTTTTCCAGCTGTGTAATTGAGGTTGGTAATAAAAATGTATTTTAGGAACAAGAAAAATGAACTTACGTTAGGAGTTAAATTTAAATTGCTTCTTTGCAAGGGGAACAGTATTTAGGCCATGCAATTATAATAATAGTTGTTCACTTAAATAAAAAAGTTAATTTATAAGGTTCTTCTCCTGCCTTCTTAGCATGCCTTCGTGGTGTAGTAGTCAGCACGCTCGACGCGTATTCGAGAGGTGCGTGGTTCAACTCCCGGCAAGGGCGTTGCTCATTTTTCATCTAATCTTGCTTCCGAAAAATCCTAATGTCTCCGCAAATTTAAATGAATTAATAAAAATAAGGTAGATTTTATTAATTAATTGTTTAATTAATTTACTCTTGTAAATTTATTAAATAGTTAAGGTTTACGTAAATAAAAAATTTGATTTCTTTTCACGTTCACAAAATAATTCTCATTTTTCGCATAGCATATAATCGTAAGAATTCTTGATTTGCAATCTTCAGTTGCACTTTCCCTAAGATATTATACTTCGTAATCTCGTCGATTTTTCTATTGTGATCAACAAATCATTAATGTCTACTCAGAATTCCCCAAATTTGCAAGTGTGAATTATTTCTCTCTTTCAGTTACATAGCGATAGATTAATATTTAGCGATTTTAAGTCCCTTTGATCAAATAAATTGATAAGTATATTATAGACACAAGTAATTTTAATGAAATTTAGTAACTGTCATGCAAAGCAAATTTTGTTTATTCTGTCTTATACTTCAGTAACATAATCAGTTAATTAAAGTATTCATTACTTCTTTAGTACGTTGTTAAGTTACATAATTTATGTTGTTTATAAAGTATTTTCCCCCCTTCTTCGCATGCCTTCGTGGTGTACTGATCAGCGCGCTCGACGCGTAACCTAGAGGTCCGTGGTTCGATTCCCGGGGAAGGCGTTGCTCATTGTTTATCACTCCTGTCTTCCCAATGTCTCTGCAACTGACGCCCGAATTAAAAAGGTGGTGGATGATAATTCTCCACCCCCGGGATTTGGCAATAAAGTCCCCAAAAGCCCAGTCGCCCTTTGAAAGGTAGAGTATGTAAGGTACTTCTCCCGCTTTCTTCACACGCCTTTGTGGTGTAGTGGTCAGCACACTCGACGCGTAACCGAGAGGTTCGTGGTTCGATTTCCGGCGAAGGTGTTTCTCATTTTTCATGACTCTGTTTCAAAAAAATCCTAATGATTCTACATGTTAATAGATTTGTTTTTATTAAGTTAAAAACAACCATTTCACAAATAAATACATAATTATAATTTTATCGATACTTGATTTAATTCATCGTTTAAAGTCCTACAGTCCGCTTTTAAAATTATGATAATTTTTATATATTTATAAATTGTGTTCGATAGTTCAATTTTAATATAAATTCATAAATTTGTATTGAAAATAGAACACTTTTCTTTCATTCAAGAACAATGGCTGGCAGGTTGATTTATACTGCTAATTTAAAATTGAATAAAATAAAATCTTTATAAAAGTTTTGTCCAGAATTTATATTGTTAGATACTATATAATTTACAGCTATTTGTAATTTCATATTTGAACGCAAACAAAATTGAGTAAGTCCAAATGTCTACTAACTGTATGATTTAAATGGGTAATTGATTGTAACTATTAAACTATTAATATTTTAATTACATATTCAATATTTTTTCTTATTAGAATCGGCTATGTTTCTGTAATTAGTTTTCTCACAAGCGTATGATATCTGAAAACTTTATGAATTGCAATGAATGGAAATGTCTAATTCTTAGAATTGTTATTTAGTATTTCAATAAAATTATAAGATTTTAAAATATATGCACAGAACTTAGGGACAGTTTTTTGCTCTTTACATCATTTAAATTTTCTATTTTTGCAAGGATTAGCTAAAGTTTCAATAGCTACAGAATTTTTCTGAAAGTGATCAAATCGAGTAAAAATTAAACTAAGTATTCTCATATGTTACACTAAACATTTTTTATAAAATTTTTTAAAAATTAAAAATTTTTTTGAACAATAAGGTTTTATTTAATATGGATCTAATAATTAATACCCTGAAAGGAGAAAAAATTATTTATCGGGAATAATAGATCAAATAACCCTGTTTGCATAATTTAACTACATTTTTACATTGCGAATAAAAAAACGCGAATCAAATTAATGAAATCTGATAACCGAACTGCATCGTTAAAAGTATAAAACATTATCTTTTTAAATTAATAAGGGCAAACCCACGCTTTTATCATTCGCGACGTAAAATTACAAATGAGTTATGTAAACACACTTATTTAATCTATTGTTCCTATTAAACTATATGATAAAATATTTTTCCCTTTTTAGTGCATTCATTATTATATCCATTGTAGATTAAAGCTTATTGTATACAATCTTTTCTTTTATTTATAGTTTGTTTTGTGTTTTTTACTTCCTTGTACGATGTAAAAGAAAGATTGTAATCTCGAAAAATTCCGCGTTTTGACCGTTTTGAATCTATTTGGAAGATTTTTTTGCGTGACATCTTTATATACGGACAAAATAAACATGTGACATATGACTTTTATTCCCCAAAATGATTATAAATTGAATTTAAATTAGATTCAAAATTTCGTGACATCTGTACGTATACACATACGTATATATTTATGTATATATGTATCTCGCATAACTCAAAAACGATTAGAAGTATAACTTTGAAATTTTGTGTATGGGATTGCTATAAAATTTAGTTGTTTACCTCCAGTTTTTACTGCAAACGGCAGAACCAAACGTATACATATATAACGTATATATATATATATGTACCCGTTACCTTATTCGGCTCAAAAGTCCTTAACGGAACCTTTAATTTTGCAATTGTTGGTCGTAGTCATGTAAATCCAATCACAAAAGTGTTTTTAACTAATGAAAATATTCATGTTTTGGCAGGATCAAATTAAGAAAAATAATTTTTGCCAAATAACAAAATATAACTTTTAATGCGATCACTCGGTTCCTTTATTTGAGAAAGTTTTATACTCGTTATGAAAAATATAAAATTAGAAGTTTGATTCCTATGCAACAAAAATTGATCGGAAAATGTAATTGCAAAATTTGCAATTTTTCAAGATTAATTAATTAAGTTAGAATAATTCGAGAAAATAAGTTTAAAAAAAGTGCAGCAAAACGAAATGTATGATAGGCCGTACAAGGAAGTTATGTGGCCTTGTACGGCCTATTACACATGTTGCTTTTGCCTATTACACATCGGCCTATTACACATTTTTTTTACGTGTTAACAGGTCGTACAAGGAAGTCATGTAATGTCTACATCAGTTTTTTAGTCTCAATTAGACATTATTCATGATAAAACTTTTAGTCATTATTAAAACACATGCAATAAATTATTAAAAAAAATATGAAATAAAGAAGACTGACTGAACGTTATTCAAAGAATAAACAAATTGATTTGTGTATTTAAATTTGGAAATTGGGTGTAATAAAATGTTACAATGAGCATTTTACTTGAAGTGAAAAAAAATGAATATTAATGAAACGTTATTAAGTGGGCAAAGATGATAAACTCAAAAGCAATTTTTTCGCTATCTGCTTCAGACCGCAACACATTTAAAAAAAATGTAGAAATTCACTCAACTAATTTGTTTGTTCTTTTTGCTTAGTTACAATTTTTATACATATTTCATTGAAAAGACTTTTGTCTGCTCCATTTGAGATGCAAGCAGTAAAGTTCTAATATTGTTACTTTGCCAGTTAAACGAAGATATCAATCAAATATGTTTAACCTTTCCTGCAATTTAGGGCGATACGCCTTGAACTACCTCCGTAATAGGTGTGGCATCCGGACGATGTCAACAGAATCCTCAAAAAAAAAGGAAGTCAGTACGAACTCAGCTTGCTCGCACCCTCTGTTCTCAAATCTGTAGCCATGGTACAGCCACCTAACCCCTATAAGGCAATGTTTCTCACCTAACTCTTTAAATTCTTCGATAAGCGCTGGATAGTGGAGGACAAGGGGCATGCACCTGCTTGCTTTTGGTAGACGCCAGATGCCCCCGTTATCCGACACCTGTCACCTACACCAGGAGATACTCAGTCTCGCAGTGCAAACTTTAAATATAACTCATACCTCGAACCCCCAACGCTTAACTGACGACCTAGATCTTTTCTAAACCTCAGATGCACGGAGACTACGAAGGGGGGCATTTATTGACCATGTGTTTTTGGCCTTCACACTACCCAGTCGGATGGTCAAAGCCACTACCGACCGGGACAACATAGGCTGCCTTTTCTGGAAGTAGGAACCTGGTTCGTGTTACTCAGACAGTTACTCCCAGAGTCGTTGCTGTCATCTTATGATACTAAGCCAGTGTTTGAATCTTCAGGTTTAAATGAACATGTGGATAAAAAATCGTTTATCCTTTAAATATAAAAAATCTAATTCAAATTGTAAAACAAAATCCTTGTGTGTGTATCAAATTTGAACTTCATCAGGAAGTAGGTTAAAACTCAGTGACAAAGTTCCGCTCACTGTCAAACACCATGAATGAATTTAGAAAAATGTAACTTAGAAGAATGTAACTTTATAAGATCGACTATGTTTTTCCCCCTCACTGAAAATTTACTTAAATAGCAGATTGGTTGTTCATATTGCTGCCAACAGTTTTCTGTTTTTTTTTCTCAAATTTTATTTAATTGTGCTATTTCTGTTTCCCCTTGAATTTTTACCTCTAATTTTCTTTTACATTAAGAGGTGCCATATATTCACCATACGAGTAAATTTAGCTCCAGGTATGCACCTTGTCCAGCCTTTACTTTTACAGCCATTGGTCATAAATATATATTCTCGAGAATGAAATTATTTTAAATAACTCAAATATATATATTTTTCCAATTAAAATAAGAAAAATCCTTTCGAGAAAATTAGGAAATATAAGTTTTTGTAAGGTTTTCCGATCCCTACACTCACATTTAGAAACCTTTTATGCTCATTATTAAAATGAAAAACAGAAAGTATGATTGTCCTACGACAATAATTGATAGAAATATTTGATTTTAAAGCTGGAAATTATCTTCAAGGACCGTAAACAAATTAAAGAGCGAAGTCTGAATTTGCGCAAATTAAAAGCAAAACAACAGTTTAGGTAAAGTTTCCCAGTCTTTATATCTTATGTGGCGACCATTTCTATGTACATTGTCATAAAGATTATTGTTGATATATTTTTCTTTCAAAAAGGAGATCTTGCATCTTAAAGAATTCGAATTCTAGAAAACGCGGGGCAGGTTTCAATATTACCACACAGCAAACTCGTAAGATTATTTGCATAAATTAAAAATGACAAATATTTCTAGTTTAGTGAATTCTTTTGTATGACAAATAGACTAAATTATAAAATAATGATACTTCGTTAGAATATTAATAATGCATTTTAGCGGCAAAAATGTAGAAATTAATTTGAAAATTCTTTTGATACATCTTTTGTAACAAAATTATAAATTACAGAATGTGATGCTCTGTTGAATTACAAAAGAATGTTACTGAAGTGTACTTAAAGAGGAAATGTGAATCTAGAATTTTTTAATAACCGATTCGTCAAGGTAAGTTTGAAATATCACTAAATTAAAAAAATATTGAAATTTTGATATTCGTTTAATGCACTTGTATCTAATATTTTATTCAATTATGTAAGGATCCAATTTATCATGTGTATCACTACCCAATTTATCATTTAAATATTTTTGTGCAATAACATTTTCAGCTACCTGTGCAAAAACGTTTGTTCATCCATTTAAATAAACACCATATTAATATAAATAGAATTTATCACGGGTCGCATTGGTTTATAATGATAATGTATATTATCAGCTCAGTAACACTACAGGTTTCTATGTAGAAGAAAGTCTGAAACCATTGTGCAGCCAATATCTGAATTCATCTGCGAAGAAAACAGACCTTCTTCCTCCGATTCGTATTGCTTGAGTGTAGGACTAAGCCTCTTCATCCCAATATGTATGATTGTAGATAATCAAATTAGTGATCCTCATAGAGTAGATGCATCCTCCATGATGTCTGGTACGAGTAAAGTTGATCCATTGCTGCAACTGTATACTATAGTAGTGGATTGCAATGGAACTGGAGTAAATGTACTACTGCTTTGTGCTGGTAGCTGAAAATGTCAGGTTGCAACAGTACTCTATTCCCTTTGTTAAAATGTTTCACCTGAGATTCGTGTGTAGAAATTTACTCCACAATCCGTTGATGAATCGAAAAGCACATATCAGACATCTTGCCATGTCTGAGCAACTCAATTTCACTATCAAAGTTCAATTTCAACAGAGTTTGCCCTTCAGCCACTATAGTTATTCGGTAAGTACCGAATGATTGCTAATGGCTGAAGATTTGGATTTGGTTGGGAAAACTGACACCCGGATGCTTCGTGTTAACCTTTTAATTTCAAATTTCTAGATCTAATTGGTAGCTATAATTTCCAACATTTAAAACATTTCTAAATAACTTATTAATTGTAATTTGAAATTAAATAATGTTAGTAAACGAGAGCCATTGAACTCGTCTACTAATATTATTTAAAAATAACATTAGGATTTCAAATATCAAAATTTTAATTTATAATTGCAATTTTAAGTCTTTGCTTGGTTGTTTGTTAGAGGTTTTAAGTTCTTCAAAGATTTTATGGTACTCTGACACTGAGATAATGTTAATTTACAGAACTTGCTGTAAAATGAGAAAAATGAGCATCAAACAGTAAACATTGGAATGAATAAAATAACTGAATTATTGCTAAAATCACCAAGTTTAATAAGAAATAAAATAGATTAATCTAAGTAAAATGTTTAAAATCTACAAAATCAACAACAATTTTATTATTACCAAACTCATTTTACTATTCCGAGCATAAAATGAGAAGAATAATTTTTTCAGGAATAATCACAAAATTGCAAGTTCTGCCCACCACATTCTAGCCCTTCTTCTCACCTTCACTCGGATAACCAAAGAAAAAAATTTCCAGAACTCAAGTGAACTTCAAAAGAACAAAAAACAGGAAAAAAATAAAACATAAGCCCAAAAAATATAACCGAACTGGAGCGTCGCGTAATCATCAAGGCGACTGTAAATCCGGCTTCCTCCCGGATAAAGCATAAAACATAAATAAAAAAAATCTGGCCGCGTGGACCGTGCGTGCGTGGCTACGAACACAAGCCCCCTCGGGCTGGTTCTCCGTCTCTAACACTGGCGCTCTGATATAGAACGAAGAATTCTCGTGGGCTTCTCTACTACTTTCCTTCTTTCCATTCCCTAGTCCTGTTCGAAAAGGAAGGTTGAGGTGGGAAGAGAAGAGGCTGGGCATTGCTTGGTCGATGTTCCCTACCAACCACCTCCCTCCTCCTACAGATGCTTAACGATCCACGTCGGAACCCGCTTCTACCTAAGGCCTTCGAATTGACCATTAGGACTTTGGCCCCAGAACACGACGTCGCTCTTCGTGCTCCTCCCCCCTCTTCCCCAATTGGAACCCTCCCCTCTCCACCTTTCTTCATCCCTGAACAGAAGCCGCCTAAGGCCAGCTATGGGGAATGAAGATTGGGCTAGGGCAGGGTGGACTAGCGTTTCGGAATTCAGAACGCAAGCTGGGCAAAAATACCCTTGTAGGATTTTTTACCATTGCTGTTTAGATATCTAGAGGGGTAAGGAAGAGTGTGAGGGGTTACTACTCGCCCCCTTGCAAGAGTCGGTTACCTTATTGGATGTCCGGTTAGCCGTGTTTTTGTACTTTTTTAGCTCCTGTCGAGCCCTATTTCCTGGTATATTTCAATGTTTATAGCAAGAGATAGTTTTCGTTTTACGTTGTGTTTAAATCCAGGATTTTTGTCGGAAGTATTGACACGAAAAATGACTTGAGTTTTTTTATAAGCCTGTTAAGCGTGACGTAGAAAATATACTGAAAACGTTTATTCTTAGTTCATTTAAAGTTATAGGTACAGAAAACAGCCGAATATTTTTGCATCTATGGAATATTTATTCAAACTATTTTTATCCTAATGCATTGGTATCTTGGGCTCACCTTGTCTTATGAGGTACTTTTTAACTTAAGTTGCATGAAGCCATTTTCATAGAAGCTTTATGTGAAAATTATGATTGTAACTGCGTCTAATTTCAAATTAATGAAAACGACTTCTAAATCATATTATGTTGCATTTCCAACTAGGTTTGTATTGGGTTTTTCTGTTCCTTCTACTTGATGTTCCAAATTAGGTTTCTAGTAATATGTAGTTTAAGAATTTTGTTAAATTAATATAAAAATCATTAAAAGTTATTCTAATTTTACGCATTACTCAAAATTAAATATCGTAGGTATTTGATAATGCTAGTTTCTTTCTTTAGCTTCTCTGAATCAGGAAAATAATTCGTGTTGAGATAATGTTTTACCAAACTTTTAAATGGAGTGTTTTTTAAAGAGTTTGTAGAGTCATTAGGATTTTTTATTGAAGCGGGAAATCATGACTCGAACCTGGACCTCTCGAATACGCGCCGAGTGTGCTAATCGTTACACCATGAAGTCATGCCGAAAAAAGGGTGGAAATACCTTATAAGTTAAGCAGTTGAAAATGGGTTTTCTACAATTTAGTGACGGTGTATGCATTTATGTTGCTAGTTTGTTTGAAAGAAAAGTATGACAAAATTCAAAATGTATGTTGAGTGATTTAAGACAATCAATATAAAAGGCAAACATTAAATGTGGCGTACCAAAATACACAAAAAAATTCTGGATAAACAGTTTTGATTTCCATGTGTAGTCAATCATTTTACTACTAATAATAAAAGGTTTAAAATAATATTATGATCCACAGAAAATTCAAGAACGCAACACTGCTCATATCGAAGATGTAATTGGCAAATCTAAAGCAAAAGAAAATATGTTGATTGCTAGCATACTGTAAAAATCCCAAGTACAGAGTAGACTCTCTAAATAATCTACGCCTTTAGTTGTCGTAAAATAATCCCTGGAGTATTTAAACTAATCTAAGTCTATTGCTAATTTAGTTTTTGTCATATGATAATGACAGAGGATTAAAGAACCCGTTCATATTTTGGTCTTTATCGCATCTATCAATGAGAGCTCACGGCTATTAAATCTTCGAACGCTTTGCGATTTCAATGCCTTATCCATTATTAAAATTTTTGGCTCATGAGGATAATTCTATGCTTTCATGGCTTTCGTCCAAGCAATGGAAACAATCGATTAGAATCATAACAATGAAGCAGGTGAGATGAGCTTGCTTCTGTCTGTATATTAAAGACACCTGTTCTTCTTGCCACCCGTTCTTTCATGAGATTATCTAATTGCTAACTTTGGACATTTAATTATGGTATAAAGAAAGTTATTTATTGATGTTACAATCTTAAATTTTCAATGGGTCCATGCATTTTATAAGCAGTAAGTATGATAGACTCTTGCACGTCCAAGAATAGAAAATTAAATAGGATCATTAATCTATACGTACACAATATGGACAGTATTGTTAAAAGAGAATATCACTCTTGTAAAAAGTATTTCGGGAAAGGCGTAGACTTTCGAAGGCTTTTCCAAGAAATAGGCTATTTCTGTGAAAAACAATTATAAAATGGAAGTTAGTTCTGCAAATTTACATTGATAATGTTCTGCAAATTTACATTGATAAGAGTCTATGAGATAGTCTTATAGAGTTTATTCTTCTTTTCTAACATAAACTAAGTACAAAGTCACAACAGACTTCCATTGAATCATCGCTCTTCTGAAAAGAACTCTAAACCCTTAATAAGATTTTAAAATAAACTTTTTATTAAGTCAGAATGGGAGTAAAAATGCACGACTTGTGCTTACAAATCAGCCAGCAACTTGTGGCAATGCAACTTAAACTAACAATTAATTCAAATTTAAAACTAAGTCTAGCAGTCAAGGGCTGCACAAATGATTTAACGCGAAGTAGGCTCAAACTTCTCACTGGCATAACAATGTAAACGCCAGAAACTATAATGCAAAACCGAAGAATGCAATCTCATGTCTGAGCTAGTGTACCCTCGAGAAGCAAAAACTCGCTCTGCCTTAGAATCTAAGAACTTCGGCTTAAATACTCAATCTCGCTTGCATTCTGGCAAGGAAACGGAAGGGAGAAGAGATAGTAGAAATGAAGACCCAAATCATATAAAGTGACTGGTTAATGAAGAATAATAGTAACCTTACAAAGTGAAGAAAACATTATAATTAATCGATGCTATAGATGGAAAAATTCAATAAAATATGCGCATGCTTCTCGGGAAACCAGAAGCTTAGTAGTCGAAAACAATCTCAATTGGCAAAAACTGCTATCTTGATTGTTGGCACATTATGATAAAGGTTTTTTGTCTGATTATTAGTTAATGTTGTTCAATGAAGAATTTCTGTCAAATAAGCTACCGATTGATATGTGAAATTTAATAAATAGCAAATTATAAGCGCCAGTTTAATAATCGCAATTATTTGCTTGAGTTTATTAAAAAAAAACTAAGGTACTGAAATTAAAATTGAGAGTAATTTCAGAATTATTTGAAAATACTAAACTCTTAATTACAAGTTAAGTGCTAGAATTGGATCGATCTTTTCTGAAGTGTAAAAAATGCTAATATTTTAATCAAAGATTCCGCGCTGGTGGAGAATACCTCCCCTTAAGGTGGGGAATTCTCTATTTCAGGGAAGAACTCTTGTGCTCCAAATTGACAGTCTGAGACAGGAAAAGAAGCCTCACAGCAAAGAACAGCTATGGCATATCTGAAAGCACTTTGACCTAAAATATCTGAAAACATCTGAACTTAGGTTACATTTAAGCGCAATGAAATCAGTAAAGCTGTTCCTTTGTTCGAATTTCTTAAATGTAATAACAAATTATACATTAATAAATACACAAAAAAGCATATTTATAAAATATAATAAATATTATTTTCATATTTACTTTCAGAATATAACTTTTAAAAAGTTGACAGTTGAAATTTTAGATCTGAAATTTTAAAAATCCTCAGTTTTAATCATATCGTATTAATTGGAATGCTTCTCTTTAAAACAAAAGTATCTGCTATTATATTTTATCATTCGGGCCAGACGGTACAGTGGTCAGAGGAGCCGACTGCTATACCAAAGAGCTGGGTTTCAATGTCGGAGAAGCCATACTTGTAGCTGTCTGTCCCATCGTAAGAAGCAAAGGCGGCCCACCTATTAGGTGCCTCTGTAATAAAGTAACGACCGTCTTTGGCCTTAGTAGTCGCCAACGTCTATGATTACTTGTGTTCGCTATTGGAGGGCGGAAAAACTTTACCAGGCAGTTTAAAAAAAGAGAAAATTTACAATAAGCTTTGAGAACCATTGCTTTCATTCAACTCCACATTTCTTAATCCTACCCTCCACTGGCTTGAAACTGTAGGAGTGCATAAAAGTAAATTTTTTAACCAATGTATTATACGCAGTGCGGTACATTAAATAAATTTATGTCAATATATTTCGCTCGCTTCCTTCCAAATTGTCATCAGCTTTTGAACGACATCATCGAAATCAGAAGCAAAAGACACACAAGGAAAAAAAAAAGTCGAGGAACTCCCTTAAGTGCTCACCTGCCGAACAAGTGGGGGAAATTCATTAATAAATCTCTGGGACGGACCCCATTATTTTATTCCCTGCTCTCTTCCATTGACTTCTAGACGACGGAATCTCGTCTGCTTTCTGACGAAGAGGGCATAGACAGAAGCAATATTAGAGACCTTGTAATCCCGTAAGGGGAGGGGAAGCCTGAAAGAAGAAGGTGCTTAGGAGATTCCCAAAGCATAGCATTTGTACCGGGGGAAGCCAAGACATGAGGGTAGGAGTGTGGTTTTCTCTTCTCTAATTGCGTCTTCAAGGAGAAACATACTTTGCAGTTTGTCATCGAATATCCATTTCGAAACTGGCAAGTTTGGGGCTGATGAGCATTGTCTTCTTACATCCCTCCAGAAACTGCAGAAAAATAATCAAGTGTGATCGCAAATGTTAATGATTAGATTTTAAGTTCCTAACTCAGGATTTATGGAGAAGATAGAATTTGTACGAATTTCAGAATCGAAAGCTAGCACAAAATATTCCGTAAAACTTCCTTTTTTTCTTTCTTTTGCTGTATGTTTGGTCTAAAATTTGATAGTGCCATATAATCGCTTATTTTGATAAATGGAATTTCATAACAAGAGGTAAGAATATGATTATCATACTATAAAGAGTAACTAAAATATTTAAATACTAAAAAGAAATCATACAGGTAACTACCGTTACATAAATCGGATATTACCTTTAACCGTAAGCTGAACTCTAACTGAGCGATTTCATCTTAGGTCTGAATCCATTTTACTGACCACTGGTATGCCTGAAAATAAGTAGATAACAATGGCCCACTAACAATATCACTGAACCACAGCTAACAATACTGTTATTTCAAGAAACTTTCAAAGGAAAGGGGGCGGGAGAGCTGAAGTTCTCCTTCTAAGAACCACTGGACGGTGAAAAAATTATTCACCTACATTTTCATTTCTGAAAATTTACCCTAGAATCTAGAGAAGATTGTAGAATTTAGTCTTCTTAGGTAGAATAAACTAGACCAAAAGACTTGTGGCGAATCATCGCTATGACGTTTAAATGCCACAGAGACAAAGAAAGTGCATACACGGAAGCTTTATTAACTCAAGTTCAACAGGTGGCACCAACCCGTGCTTACAGAAGCCATCAGCTCAAAGTTAATAGATTAACTAAAAAGAAGAATGTAAGATAGTCAGTCTAACTGATTCACAAATGGATTAACCCGCAGACTAGCTCTGGGCTAAGGTTCACATAAAAAGCTAATGGCGAGAATAGCTCAACAATGCAAAATACTATTCGCAAGAGAATAAATTTCACAACGTGGCATTCAAGCAGGCAGAACAAGCTCTGATCCTACCCAGTAAAACTTCCTTTAAACAGTCTCTTTTTCTACTTCATTTGAATACCATGCCAGCTTCTGGGAGAGAAATGGAAAGGAGGAAGATAACATAGAAACTGAATATAAAATAACTGGTTAGAAACTTAAACGGGAACGCTACAAGAAAATCTTATATCCTAATAGGTCTTGCTTTCAAGTAAGCTAATCCCATGAAATATATGTTACTTATTTGTAAACTCAGCTTCACGAACTGTGGTGAATTGATAAATTTTCATGCACAGTTAATTTGACAAAGGAATCAACAGCATATTTAAATCTATCATAATGAAACTACCATATTTTATGCAGTTATTGCACCTAAAATAACTCTGACATCTAATTCGATTAAGAAATGAAATAATTTAAATGTTTATGAAAAGTAAGTCCAAACATTTCAATTAATTTTGATTAGTTCTTAACTTTATTTAAAATTTTGTAGTAATATTAAAACACCAAAAAATAAAAGCTGGTTTTATTTTTAAACTTCAAGCACTGAAATCTGCTGTTTTTGGAATTGCGTTGCCTAAATCTCCAAAGTTCTTTGAATATAGATTTCATTAGTTTTAAACTTCCGAAACTGAACACTGTAATTTAATCATACAGTATTTTTATGTAGAAAATTATATTTACCTAATAAAAATTAAATCGTCAAAGAAAATAACGTTGATAGTTTCATGTGTTTCGACGTTTTTGCGCATACGTCTTCAAGTCATTTCGCAATAGAGGGCGTGTAAGTCAGTAGTCTGCAAAAAAGAAGTTATTTTTCCATTTCGTAGCGTTTCATCCATCTTTCGTATATGCTCGACTCTTAAATGTGACATTTTTGTAAACAGATTTGCTGCCATTGTTTTATTTGCTACGAAACACTTCTATTTATTATCCTGCAGTATGTATCGAGAAATAAATAGCGTATTGAACCTATGCCCATGGTATTTTCAGTACAACTTTCCACAGAAAACCCTACATTCACTACTAGAAATAAATTTTGCTAAAATTGAGATCATATATTTTGTTTCAACTTTGGATTATTGTTGTATAAAAGCAAAACGGATATTATTGAGGTGTTTCATAATTTGACATGCTTCTCACATTGCGAAAGAACGACGGTATATAGAGCCTTTAAGTTTTGAATAACGTTCTCCTCCACCCGAACATGTATACCTGGTAGCATGAATTTTGACTTTCGAATTTTCGAATATTCCATTATTATAAAATCTTTTGTGAATTTTTTTATTAACAACAGTTTAAAAGCGAACAATAATACTTCCAAATAAAATATTTTTATCTCCAGCGAGCGAGACTGCATGTCTAAATTATAAAGAGATGCTGTTTTTAAATATTTTGTGATTTTGCTTTCAATTGAAATTTCTGTCACGTAATAGCAAAGAACGTAATATCTAATAAACAAAGTTAACGCATAAAACGTTAATAATAAAACGGCACAAAAAAGGTTTTTTAAGCCATCTTACTAAGAAGACTGAAATATTGATATGATGAACAGAGAAAAGACTGAAAATATCGAGAAACGTTTTATGCCAACACTTAACGAATTCTGAACATATACTGCAATGCTGCTTTTAAAGTTTTTGTAATTTTGCCGTTGAATTGTATGTGGAGCAAATGCGAAGAAAATGGTGCTTAAAGCTTGTAGAGACATTAGGTTATTTCGGAAGCAGGAGTGATAAAAAATGAGCAACGCCTTCGCCGGGAATCGAACCACAGACCTCTAGCGTGTTGACCACTACACCACGAAGGCATGCGAAGAAGGCGGGAGAAATACTTTATATACCCCCTTTTAAAGGGTAACTGGGGATTGGAGGCCGCAGTCGCCAAATCGTGGTGGTGGAGAATCATCATACACCACCCTTTAGTTCGGGCGCCATTTGTAGAGACATTAGGTTATTTCGGACGCAGCAGTGGTGACAAATGAGCAACGCTTTCGCCCGGAATTGAACCACAGACGTCGGAAGAATTACCTTACAAGCTAACGGAAGTGAGTGCAACAGCAGACAGGTAGACTGTGAGCTCAACGAGACCTTAAAAACTTTAACAAATCCTTATGGGCGATTGCTAAAATCTAAGCTCTTTCAGATTTTTTTAATTTTTATATTCATTTAAAATATTTAATTACCGAAATTCACCAGCGGCCATTTGAATATTTCATTAAAGAAATATTAGTTTTAAATCTATTCAGATAATAGCATTTTTCACTCTGTTTACCCACTTAGAGACTACGATAACGCGAGAGAACGGGAATTTTCCATTGGTTTTTCTTCTTTCTCGTAGAAGAGTTCTTTTTTTCCTTTCTAGTTGAAAGGAATATCTTTTGAACATAAACATTTTTATACGCCAAGCACTGAAATTACAATCATTCAGATATGTCTCATGATAAGAATTGTACCTGGATTACGTTAACAGAACTCTAATACAGAGAAAATTTCATTACTATGTATTCTTTGGGGATTTAGTTTCGAGCAATTTCCGACGGCAAACGCACTTCACTTCACTTCGCACTCCTCTTCCAGACGGTGTGGTCCATATGCCGTAAATCACAGTGTCACTCCCAAGATTGCGCCATTTTCTGGCCTCATGCATGAAATAGCAGGTTGGGAATGAACTGATCTGAAGGTGCTTCTCCTATCCCACCCATGTAGAAAAGCTTATGTAAATAAGTACTCAATCTCAGTTCATAACTGTAGTGCTTTGAATCTCTTTTATTACATGTCTTAAGCAATGATTTTTACAGAGCAATTTGCTTTGTTTGAATTCCGACCAGCAAAAAGAAAATATTTAATTAAAATTGTAAATATTGATACAAAAATTGCAAACATTGTTGTTAAAATGGTATATGAATTAGTAACTATGAAAATTTTAGAAATTCATTTGGATGTTTATATTAAACATAGTTGATCACGAAATAATTTGTTTTAAATTTCTTTTTAAGAAAAAGTAAAATAGGTTTAGGAAATAACTATTCGTTTTATAAAAAAATTATAAAGAAAAATATAATAATTAATCATCTACAGAAAGCACAAAAGATTTAGTTGGTTTGATTGCTTCATATAGCTCAGAGGAAACCGATGGAGTAAGCATGGCATCACAAAAATGATGTCAAAGAAATATCAATAACAAGACGTCACGGCTTCTCATGGCCGTCATACAGCGTACGAATAAGACTACGAAACATGTTATTAAATAAAATTACTCTAACTTTGAGAGCAAATATCGACGTCCGGGGGACTGAGAAAAGTGTCTTTAGGCATAATTTGCGTAAAATACCATTAAAACGTCCTCTGGTGTTTTAGTAAATGCTCTGGTGCTCTAGTATCATTTATACATTACTGTATTATCATTTATACATTTTCATGTACTATTTACACATTTTACTGAATGAGAAAATGTTATTTGCAATCCTTGTAATTTTTATACGTATTAACAACAACATTATTGGCTTCCTTGCTTTTTGAACTTAATCACACATACAAGTCCTCCCCTCCCCCGCAGAATAGGGGCTGGTGTTCAACCCCTTTCCCGGAACCTTAGACGGATCGGCGCAACGCATACAATCGCTCGGTTGAGACCGTCGCAGAGGGCCATTACCCAGCATACCCGAGGGGGTAGAGGGCCATTACCAGCATACCGAGCATACCCGCTACCCACGGGCTACTAGCACCACTCCGCGCTCTGACATACCGGACCCCGGGCGGCCAATAAGTGACCTTTCAGTAGCCTCCAGAACCACTAGGTTCGTAATTTGTAAACACCCGTGGCCGAGACTGCCTAGATACAGATCTTAGCCAGTAGTTTCGCAGAGTTCTCTACGTCGACCCCGGAGAGGTATATCTATTAAGTAGAAAAGCATATGTGTTAAGTAATAAAATTAGAACGGGAAACTTATAAATATTCAATGATGAAAACTAACTTTTAGACAACAGCAATTAGCATGTAAACAAAACCAACCAGAAATTAGCCTATTGCAGCGGCCATGATAAATCATGACTTCATACCGAGACGTTTCATGGCTACATTTTCATTGCACAGGGAATAAGTAGGAGGTTTACTCCATTTATTCTAACTTTCTTGGTTCTTTCTGTATTAAACAAGAGCACAAATCTTCACGTGGGACTAAATTATAATGAAATAATATCATGCAGATTTTGTTTCCTACTATCTGACTTTGCAAATCCAAGCATTCATTTTAAATCTTATATTGTTTACTCTGCATCTTGAATTTATGGCTGATCAACTCTTTAAACTAGTAGGTATTCCTTTTGCTTTGTGGTTAAGTAAGCAATTTATAAATCGTGCTTTGAGAGGAGATATTCAATCACAAAATAGACTCCTCCATTGATCTAAAATATTAAGAAATGTATTCATTATGGCTTTAGGGATTCATTATCTGTTTGTCTTTATTTTAGCGTGATGAGAAATTTATTAATTAATTAGAAAATAATTATTTTTCTCGTGATGGCATGCATTTAAAATTATTCTGTATTAAAGTCTACTCTGGTTTTTGCTTATAAATCCAATATTCTTGTACTATGTTATTATTATTATTATAAATCAGCTGTAAAAGTACTTTCCTAAATAAACAAAAGGGCTAAAACCCTGTCTTTACATAAGCCTTACTTGTTGATGAAAAGCAGCGAATAATGGATTTATTATAATTATTTAAATCTTAAGCGACGGATAAATTTCTTATTTTTAGACAATATTTATAGGTGTATCATCACATGTTTGCAAAAAGTTAAATGTACTTACTAATACTTGCGATAAGCTATTTTTTACGTGTTTTCCTATTTTTGCTAAATTTATATGAAATTACGTCTCTTCTAGATAGTGTAATGGTATAGAAAGCTAACTATCGTGTCAGTAATGGTAGCGCGAGTTCGACTCCAGTATAAAGTTCGAATAATTGCGTTATTCATCTTCTTTCTCGAGGGTGCAATACTGGCCTACTTTCTGTGACGCAGACGAAGGAACGTAAGTAATGAAAATGTAAAATGCTTTATGGGCGCAGCCGTTTCTGATGGATATCAAATTAGCAAGTTCACCACCTTGGAAAAACACGATTCATGAAATATATGTGATGTTGTCTGACATAGCTAACTTGATACGTTTGATTTTCGGTAATTTAAATTTGTTACAATATATTTTAAAATAATAGCAAATGTTTACCCATAAATAAACCATTAGGAGTACCTAAAGGTTTTATTCCAACTTCATATTCAAATTTCTTTAATTATTAGGAAAAAAATATTAAATTGTGAACAACTTATTCTGTTGATATCTTTAAAGCTTCCAATTTTGAAAAACATTTATCCCTATTTGATGCTAAATATATTGTGAGTTTTATAACTGGCACTGCAAAAGAGAAAAAAAAAACATTTTTTACACAGCGTTTTTTACTTCAGGAAAATAAAAATATTGTTGCATTAATATGGAATAAAAATAGCTTCATATTATGTTAATCCGCATTGATACTTAAAATAGCTTTTAAATATAATTCAGACTGCTCTTGTTATTTTACTTGACATTCGAGTGTATAACAAAGCGTTAAACAGGGGGAAAAGCGCTATAATTATCACACTTTAATTATATCCAAATTCGAATATCATACTTCGAAACAACATTGCGCATAATACACCAATAAAGCCTATTTGTTAATCTGGTGACATTACTGCATTAATTATTGAAATGTTATATTTCAAGGTTATAATGTAAAAGACAGTATAAAGAATTGAAAACGTAAAACACTGGTGTCCAAAATAATGTAAATAACATAATGTTTTCGAATTTGATTGATTGTCTGATGAGCCAACCTCAATGAAATTTGATATGTGCACAAGTTATACAAAAATATATACAATACAATAATCATGATATACATGCATGGTCGTGCGTAAGATTTATCAGGGCAGAATCGAGAACAGATGTTTCAAAACAGAAAAAAGGAGAGGGATAGGACGTATGGTAATCATTAGTAATCAAACAACTCTTATAATGTAACATCATTCTGCAAATGGTGCAATTTATGAGCCCTTTTGTCAGACAGAAAAAGAAAGAAGAAAACGTTAACTACCTTGAACTTGTATTACACAATTATGTCTGATTTTATGGTTATAGCGCATTATGAATTTTCTATATAATTATTCTTATTTTTTGTTAATTGTTGATAGTATTTAAATCTTAATGACTTTCTCACCTGTGAAGAAAAAAAAAATTGTTATTTACATTAAAACTTCAGTTCGAAATTCTCAGCAAAATGGAATATGGGGTGAAATTATGGCCAACATAAAGCTTCATATTTATTTAATTAATTAGCCGTACTTATAATTTAACACTTAGAATGAGTTTAAAAGTATGCTTTAACCGAAACTAAGAACAAGATATTTCACACAGATATAGTTGAAGCAAAATAGGTATAATATCAATAACGACGAAAATTAGAATTATCCAATCTGAATTAAAACTATTAACTTATATTTGATTAACCTAAGTAATAATAGTTAATATAATTAACTTATATTTAATAATTTTACTTAATTATTCAAAAAATCTGTTAAAAACGTACACTTTATATTTCCTGCATTTTATATACTAAGAATTAAATTCCTTACGATGTTCTATTCATCAACATGTTCTCTATGTCTTTATGGCACATACTGACATAATATTTTATAACAGGTTTTTATTGTTTTGTCTAGAGCTGATGATACATTAGTATATCAATATTTGTGGTATTATCATGGTTTTTACGCGATGTTTCTTTCAACGGCTTCCAGAGTCATAATCGGTTTCATTCTGAAGAAGATCATCGTAAGAACATCAATCGAAGTGATCTAAATTAGTGATTTATTGCCAAATTTTCTTTATTTATATTACCGTTTTCAATGATGATGTAATAGCAGTCATTTTTACCTAAAAAATGAAACTTAGTTCTGTTTAAAATTCGAATTTTGTTGAAAACTCTCGGACTGTATGTCGCTGAATTCGAATTTAGAAGTAGGTAACATTATAATTTAGAATCGAAGTGGTAAATTATTATTGCCGTGTGTTTCCAGAAACCTTTGTAATTAGATCATTAGAAATTAATCATTATTTGATGTCACCATTCATGCCTAAGCAGCATGCCCGCAAATATATACGTATAATTTGGTGAAAAAAGGGTGTCGTACTTTTTTCCACGTTATTTTTACGAAAGTTTACAAATGAAAAACCTGAAGATACTGTCGACGCTTTATCGTATTTTAGGCACGTTATTTTTACGAAAATTATACGAAATGAAATATACTGATTAATAACTGTCCGCAACATAGTACTTTTCATTTGTTACTTTTACGAATATTATATGAATTCTAAAAACCTTTTAAAAAAAAATCTATGATTCAAAGCATCTGTTGTTTTGTTTCTCATTTTACTGTTTTTTTCCTTCAAACAAAAAAAAGGAAGCATGTGCAAAAATAGAGGTTTTTTTTTAATTGAGTTTTAAAACCATATACTAATATTATTATTTAATCATCATCATAATAATAATAACTCTACGAAATTACAAGCTGAATCCTGATACTTTACATAAATTTTATTTCCTTTAGTCATTATTATAAAAATAACATGAGGTTATTCTTTTTTAATTTTGTTTAGTATACGGGAAAATAATATAGTGATTTTAATAGTTTTTATATGAGAAAAAATTTAAAAAAATTATATTTTATAGAAACAGTTAAGGATATTCTTAATATGGAGATCTTCAGAATAAGTACAACGTTCCGGTTAAATAAACTCAAAATTTACGTGGTTAATTTTACGCTAACTTATCAAAAGTACCCCTTTTACGATTAAACACTGAGCATGAGCATAGACAGACATTTCTAATTTTCGTAGAAAAATTGAATTATTACTTTACTACAGAGCTGTTGAAAATAGAAATTTATACAAAGCAAAAATAAATTTATTTCATATGCCAATTCAGAGGATTTCTTAATATGTTTGATTGTAAAGAAAAAAAGCGTTGTAATTCTTGTTCACTGACCAATGGCAAAGCAGAAAATTCTACTTCCGGCGGTGTGGCGGTATATTTGTCAAGTCAGCAATGATGGCGAAATCGGATCGACTTTGCTACGAAGAATACGTATTGGTTGCTATGTCATATCTGATATTACTGTATTATTTGAAGAAAGTGAGTGAAAATTTTATATTTTCAGTGTTTAATATTCATGCTTTCTTCACCTATGTAAAATTTTACGAATAGATTCATTCTAGGAAATGTGATTTTCCTAAAGCATGTATTGTTCTTTTGTGAACGTGCTGAATCATCATTTTCAGAATTTGGTACTGTTAATGACATAAAATACCATCAATAAATTGAAAACTTCCTGTTTTGCACTTGTGTGTTTCTTACTTTCTTATAGTTATATTGTTTTTTACTCAAGCATTTTAATATTTATCTTAAAACATACTGCAATTGAGCAGGAAATAAGCCTAATGGAAAAAGAAGGCAATTTTAACATGATTAATTGTTCAGAAATCTGTTCTAAAAATACATACACTAATTGCCCTTAAAATATCTACTTTATGCTAAAAAATAAAGCATCTAACTTTTCGTTTATTTATGAAATTCACATTTTTTATATGTTCAATATTTTTCCTAAAAATAATTTAATTGAATTTAGTTTTATAAATTTGCCTTAATATATAATCTTTAACTCGGAGATATTGTGCTATTAAAAATGAAATTTTATGTGATAAAACACAGGTACTTTTGCTTTATATCTGTGTGCATTTTTTATACTGAATTTTCATGCACTTGTAATTATTGAAATTTAAGTTTTCTTTAAGTCCATCATGAGTGCATTTCTTCTTTGTTAGTTTAGTTTGTTTGATTTTTGCTGCTTCAAATGATCTGCTATAATTCAAATAAGAATGCTTTCTGTCCTTTAAGTTTTAAATAAATTAATAGATTTATTACAGTTTACTGCAGCTTCAGGATTCTCTATGCATAATATTTCAAGTGAAAAATTTGATGGTTATTTCAATTATTACAATTGCATGAAAATATTCATTTAAACGTTAGTATCAGGAAATTCCATAGAGATAGGAAAGTAAGAAGTTTTAATCTGAAAAAAAAAGTAGGTGTGTCTTATTTATTTTTTCTCAAGTTAAAACATAGAAAAGTAATTTATTTTTGAAAATTTATTAGTTTTTTGATTATTCATGAATTTTTTAAATAAAAATTTATATTTTTAAACGACTTTAAAAGTATTTTAATTTTCTATTTCAGTAATTCCTTTAATATAAAATTCTACAATAATAATTCATATATTTTTAGAAAACTGATTTGCTTAATGAACAACTTTTTGGTTTCTTATTTTAGCTTACCGTATTTAACAAATTGTGGAAAATTTCAACACATTCAGGGGGGAAAACGTGTAGATGGCGTGTTTTAAACATTAACTATGTCAGGTATGTATATTCTAATTTATCACTATATAACTAAATGCACCGGTCTATGAATATCAAATACGTTTAAAATGGCGTTTTTATATTCGTAATGTGTGTATATTATCTTCATATAATGATAAAAATATGGTATTAACTTGTGAAAATATATCTAGAACTCATGAAAAATGAATTTTTACAAAAATGATTTTCAGTATGCATTGTAAAAAAATAGGGAAAATGTACATAAGTTTCTGCCTAAAGTATATGTTTGTGAAAAGTAAAAAATTGTCCGAATTTATGTAAACGTTTACTAAAAATATACGAAATTAAAAATGGGAAGATTTATGTATATGCGATAAATATACGTAAATTTTTAGTAAAAATATATACGTAAATCTCTGAAATTTACGTATATTATACGTAAAAGGTAAGAATGAACCGCAATCTTTCGCGAAAGAAACCTAAATTTCGCGTAAATATACCTAAATTTTACGTAAAACTTGCATATATTATACCGTAAAAATATACGTAAATATCTACTATTTTTTTCGGACACTTTTCATGATATTTTGACGTTTAACGTAACGCTTTTTATACGAAGGGCCATTCGTAAATTGTACCTACTTTTCTCCTGCAATATACGAATGCATGCTGTCTAAGTGTAGATCATAGTAATTTTCATCAATGCTTCCTTTCTCAGCTTAAATACTGCAAAAATCAATGACTTTGCATTTTAATTTACCTTCAGCTGTTATCTTAAGAATCTAAAGAATTCAGGAATTGGCTTATTTGGCAGTTTTTATTTTGTTCGATGAAAGCATTATTTTAATTCCAAACACTAAATTATTATTCTTTAAACCACAAAATACGGCTTGGAATCGCTCTTATTAGCAATCTGATCAAACTTAGCAGCTTAATACTTGCAACAAAACAAAGCTTTCTAAAAATTCGAGAGTGTCTCTCGGAAAGGCTTAGTTATTTTCATTTGGCCTTTTACTTCAAATAAGAGCTTTGTTCGTCAGAAAAGTTTTGAGTTACCGCGTTAATGGATATAGCGAAACTAAGGAAACACGATTAGGGTGAAAAGAAATATTTTTGTTTCTCTTTTATCTGAGTTCAAAAGAGGAAAAGTTGGAAATGACAGTAGAAATTGGCTTTAAAAATATAAGTTTTATATCTTGTACCAGGAAAATTTCTAAGGACATTTATTCCGTTTAAAATTTTAAGCAGTTATGCACAATTGTGCTATCATTTTTGATTTTAGTTATTGATTTCTAAATAATGATAATTTGTTTCTATTTACTTTCAATTTCCTTTTTACTTTCATTTCATTTATTTTGTTGCTTTATATTAGAATTATATTAAGATAATTTATCTAATTATCGATTTTTTATCTAATTATCGGTTACAATCTTATCGAATTTTTCCAATTCCGAATTCTAAAAATTTTCTCCTTTTCTGTATTTGATATTTTAAGATAAAAAGCATTTAATTCCTTATGTAAATGCTTCTCCAGCTGTTAAGGGCATCATTTATTAAGTCTAACTATGTTTAGAAAATTTTGCATGTTAAAGGATAAATCAGAAAGAAGACGTCGGTAACGTATGGTGAAAAGTGAATTAATTGTACTAAAATTTTAAAATATGCCGTACTATCAAAAGCATACCAAATACTGAATGTATATAATTTTAAAAAGTTTTAGAGGATACTGACCTTTAAAGAAAAAAATGACAAAAACATTTCCCAAAATGTAATTTAATAAATTTATCTTAATGCCTAAATAGAGTTTTGTGGCTAATAACTGAAAGATTATTGATCGATTAGTTGCCAAAAAAGAAATTTCATCATTTCTTTTCTAGGCTATTATCGATTCTTTTGGCTGTTATCTATTATCGATTCTTTTCTAGGCATCTAGGCTTTTAGAAACAACGAGCGTCAAAGAGAGATAACATTTTTGGGAATGTTTCTGATAATAAAATGGTGTATGAGAATCGAATAAAATATTATATAAACTGCAAATAGTGTTCAAAGAATGGTTTCTGATTGTAAAACGATACGTGAAAATAAAATAAATGGTAAAAAAATATTTATAATGGTAAAATGGCATACGAAAATCGAATAATAGTTTCTGATGCCAGAGTCATATATGAAAACCAAATTATAAAAATAATATTTTTATCATTTAGAGTAATGGAGTCAATCGTGCAAATAAAATTGAATATCAGAGCAGAAAATGTATTTATGCAGTATAAATATGGTAGAACAAAATGTATGTAACATTTCTATCTTTATAAGAAAAAAGCTGATGTGTACACCACGTGATTTCCTTGTATGGAATATTAAATTATATGCATTTTTCCTGCATTTCACTTAAACTTATTTTCTCGAATTTCATTAGAGATATATTTCTCATTCAAGTAACTCAGTTCTCACTTCGGGACAAGGAAAAAATTCATAAGAACTCAAACTATTTTCATTAAAAATTGAAATATATAGAAAAACATAAAGTACCAAATATGTTTAAAACAGTTTTTACAATTAAAATTACAGTTTCTACTCGGAAACATGCAATTTGGCCAGAGTTCAGGAAAGCAGATTTTCCCGTGCACAAAACTAAAAGTTTCCTTTTGGTCCCACTCTGCAAAAAGACACTGCAGGTGCAGAAAGAATTAATTCACTATTCTGCTATGATTCAAATGTTAAAAAAAATTGCTGCTATGGTAAAAAATTAGGCTTAGCTGCATTTAAACAACTTTTAAATTATTGATAATTCTGTAAATATTGTAAGTAAATTAACTAAAGGCATAAAAACCTTAACCGGAAGATAAGAACAATATAATTTAATCATTTTAATGCAAAACATGCATAATTTACCAACATATTAGAATAAAAAAAAACTGAGCTCACTGTGCAGAGTAACAGATTGAGTATATATTTATATGAAGTAATGAAGACAAATTTAGAATTAATGAGCAGAAGGAATTTTGTCGTCGTAGAACGCTGAGATGCCAATCAACACTAAAAAAGAAATTTGGCAACGTGGCAGATTAGATCTTCATTTTATTTTCACTACAAATATTGCGACCACAAACAACTTGGCACATTATTTGTGCCTATTTCAAGAGGTTTGCATTTTTGACAATTTTGCAGCAAGAAGAAAACAGCAGACAGCAATCCTGCTAGGCCGAAGAGTAGCGAGCAAGTGTCTTACGTTCAGGGTGAAATCTTAATTCAGACTGAGTTGGTTTTGGTTCTCAATGCATTTTGATTGGATAGTTAATATTTCTGTAAAATTATTATTGGCTGCTTGATTTTTAGTTCCATTTACATCACCAGAATTATGTAAGAGTCATATGACATGGATTGATCTAGAAATGACGCAGTGTAGGGAGAGGTTGCTAATTTAATCTTTTGCATATTCTTTATTTTCTTACATGTATATACTCACTCTGTTATGTATACACCACTCAGATTGGGTATATGTATATACCCACTCTGAAGTTACATATACTTACTCATATATACATATACACGCTCTGAATGGTATACCCACTATATACATACATATATATATATATATATATATATACTTATATACTTTTGGTGCGTATGTACGTACGCCACGAATACGTCTCTTCTGAATCCATTTTAAATCAGTTTTATGATTCGTTTTGAGAAAAAGAGTACTTAATTCGGCCCTTACGTACAGATGTCACGCAAAAACATCGGCAAATTGTATTCGATAGCGGTCAAAATGGATATTTTTGTTGACTATTACCATATTCAACAAGTTTTCGTGTTCACCGGAATTTTTCGCCATTACAATACTTCCTTGACTTCATTCAAGGAAGTAAAAACGGATTTTTCTTTGCACGCTTTTACTCAGTTTATTAACCTAAGTAAATATAGATTTTTTTAACTGTCCAAAGGGGCTTTGTCTCTGAGGGACTACTGTTTTCGTTTTGTGATTTCGTGTTGAATCACTCTGAATGCCCGTTTCACTTTTCAAACTGTTGCCACCAAATGTTATTGTCCTGAATTATATTTGAAGAAATTAAATAATGAAGAACCTGCATAAATGTATGTATATTTCTCATATTGTGACAAAACAACGGTACTTAGAACAATCAAATTTCGAATAAAGTAATCCGACTGCGAATGTGAACAACTGGGAGCCCAAATTTGAAATTTGGAGTTTGTTTTATTATCGATTTAATATTTTGTAAAATTTAAACGAATTTTTGATTAGCAAACTCAAGGATTTCAAAGAGAGCAATGGCAACGTTGTATAGAAAAAAAAACATTTTTATCTCCAGCGCGTGAGACTGTGTATCGGAAAGTCTAAAGACATGCTTAATTTAAAATTATTTTGCAATATTGCTCTTGGACTGAATTTTATGGTTTGAATGCGAAGAACATGATATTTAATAAATAAAGGTAACACACAGAATGTTAAAAAAACGCCCTTTTGGACGTAATTTAAAATCTGAAACCTTTCAGACATTTTTTTTTGGTTTTTTGTTAAAATTTATTAGACTTGAAGCAATGCTGAGAAATATTACAGAGATTTTTCCGAAATACTTATTTATTCATTGCAGGATTATGTAGTTTTTATACAGCAAATATTACTGATTAATTTTTTATATCAATATACTATTATTAGATATGAATTTGCAAATTATTTTGGAGTCGAATTTCATTTATTTATAAGAGGTTTCCTCATTTTATTGTTACCTCTTTGACAAAAATATGAGAAATCAATTTATTAGATTGAAATTTAGTAATAAATACGTGAGGAAAATAACATAATTAAATTGCAGAAGCTTATCATGCAAGATGAGGAGCTTTAGTTCGGCACGTTTAATAGGCAAGTATTCAGGTAATTCAACTCAGCATAAATTGGAAGAAGCAAACATTTTAGGAGTATTAAAAAACTAAATATTAGGAAAAATCCTATCTTAAACAAAAGTGCGTATTACGTATTCTTTGTACGGTTTAATTGCTCATTTTTCTGTTTTTATCAAGTAATTCTTGTTTTTTATTTTGTATTTTGCCTCTAGATTTGCTAACAACAAGCTATGTTAGGGATTCGCGCATTTGGATGAATAACGGTGACACTTGATGAAGAAAGAAAGCACACTTTATTAGCCAGCATTTTTCAAGACAGTTCCAAAAACACTTTTACAGTCGTCGAAGAACTACTATAAACACGATGAAACAATCAGCGACACAGCCTCCAGGCTATCAGGTTATAACGGTGGAGACAGCTTCAGGGCAAATCACCAGAGTACTGCTCCCGACTCTGTTCGGTCGTTCTCGGAACTCTACGTACTCTCGAGACTCTACACGCTACAGCTCGCGATGGACTAGACTAGAATACAGCTCCAGACTCAGTTCAGTCGTGTCCGAAGCTCAACACACTCTAAGACGAAACTCGACGATGCACTAACTCGCGATACACTAAGAGACTTCCTCAGTGCCCTCGACGACCAACTCGGCACTAGACTACAAGACACTCGCTCACTGACTCGACTAGCACTAACTGACTGATTATCAACTCGATAGACTTCTTACTGACTCGACTCTCCGCGTACCAGCAGGGTTTAAATAGCTTTTGGCTTGTTTTCAAGTCTATTTTGGACTAAACCAGTAAGAAATTGTTCCAGAAGGTTCTCCATCTGTCTGTGTCGTATCGCCGATTTTTGTCGCCAAATGGGCGATTTCTTGCCAAATGTGGCAACCCTAAACCTGCTTTGTGGGGAAGCTATCTTACCGCGCCAGGGCATTTCGTAATAGTATAAATATAACTGATTAATGTTTTAATTAATTTATTTAAAGACGTCATTTCATTCATTCACTCAAAAGAAATGTGTAACACTTTCTATGATAAGTCCACTATTGGCTCTGGAATAAAACAGCTGAACACTGATAGTTCGAGTCGGGATACAATCTCGGCGAACGGATAGGATTTTCGTGATTTTTGAAAAATGCACTGTAAATATATTCCCATTTCCTTTAAAATGTTCTCCACGAATTCATCCCTCTTATAGATAGATAGCCTAACGGAGGGATGAATTAAGATTAACATTTTGTTGTAATCTGTACAATCCAATTCGTTCTGTCACGGAGTTTAATGAATCTCTTATTACGTGAGACATACTGTTTCCCACAGACTACAATGGAATAAAATTTCATCTGTTCACGATTCGGACGAAAAACTGCAAAATATTATTAATTTTCTAAACTTTAAACATTTAAACAGTTTTAAAAACATTAAAAACCGTTAATAGTGGAAATGCAAGAACTTAAATAATTTAATAATTTCTTTAAATATTTACATACACTAGTAATGTTTATAAGGAGCTATCCCTACTTCTTAATTAATTAAAGTGTACTTCCTACTTTTTTAGTGTTACCTAGAAGCTAAGTGGTAAGCTAACCAGGTGAGTGTTCGAAACTCAACCCAAATCTTGCATTATCAAAGAATATAACACTAATCGTAATTTGAAAGGAAATATGCTGCATAGTTCAATGTGGCAAGCTCAGATATTCTTGATATGCATTCATCTTCGCTGACAGAGGTTTTATATCTTTCTTTCGTTCATTTTACCAGCACATCCATTTTTATACCATCACTGCATAAGGATCTTTATTCGGCAAGTTGTGAATTTAAAATCTCAAAAAGAAATTGCATAAAACTTAAGACCTTGCCAAAAGAATTTATGCTAATTTAAACTTATCAGTTTACCAACTGAATTTATTATTTATATGTATCTGTAAATGGATTAATCAGATTTATGTGACTTTTATCTTAACCTGTAACATATCTTATGTTCATTAATTAGATAAATCTCGATATTACTATAATTTCTTTCTTCTGCATTTCTCACTAGAATGCAAATTAGCTTTGAGAATATTTAAGCTGAAGTGAAAGACTTAATAAGCGTTTTTTAAAAGTAGACAGAGCTGTGATGTTGCAAATTTTCAGAACTCTTTAGTTACCAAATCAAGCCAAAAGATTATTTAATCAGACCATTTGCTACTCGCATGCTTAGAGATCACAACTTATTAACCTAGCTTTGATTGCCTACCTTTACTTGTTTTATTTCGTGGTGAGATTTTTGTTGCTCGTCGTTTTCCATAGATTGGCCAACATGCACTAAACGAGACAGCGGTTTATCCACTTTTACCTGACTTTCTTAACCGTTCCTGGAGTTTCATCTGCTGACTCATCAAAGTCGGTGGATTAAATTTCTTATCTAGCTTCTAGAGACATTAGGATTTTTGAAATGCTGAAATCATGAAAAATGAGCAATGCCCTCGCCAGCACTCGAACCTCGGACCTCTCGAATACGTACCGAGTGTGCTGGCTATTATACCACGAAGACATACTAAGAAGGCGGGAGAAATACCTTATACACTTCCCCTTTTAAAGGGCAACTATGGATTAGGGGACCCAATCGCCAAATCCTGGTGGTGGAGAATCATCATCCGCCAACTTTTTTAAATAAGTTAGGGTGCCACTGTGGAGTCATTGGGAATTTTTGATACTTAGAAACGTTATGCTCTGGTTTCTCTTCATCCTACGAGTTAATCTTTCGCCTTTACCTAGAAACGTAAAAAAATGAGCAATGCCCTAGCCTGGACTCGAAATTGGGACCTCTTGAATACTGGCAAAGTGTGCTGGCCATTACACCACGAAGGCATGCTAAGAGGGCGAGAGAAATACCGTATAATCTTATTAAGGCACAGTTCTGGGTTCACATAAGCAACTTCATAATCAATATCAGTGCCAGTGAGTGAAAGCTTTTGACACTCGCGTCTGCTGTTAGGTTTTCTTTAGCTCTATTTACAAATGGTATTCCGGCTTTGGTTTTCCCTCGTTAGCCGATATTTTAAAATTAGTCGCCGATAAGGTAATTGATCCAGCTTATAGCTGACTTTATTGAATGTGTAGTTTTATACTGCAATTTCGCTTTTGAATTTAATTGATTGTTATTGCTTAATGGGCTGTACTTTGTCCTCAAATCTGTTATTTATATTTTATACATCGTTGCGTGCGTACGGTTTCATAATGGACTGTATGCAGAAGTCGTTAAAAAATTAATAAAATTTATTCTTGTCACAAGAAATAAAGAAAATGCTGAAATATTTCCTCAGAGATATTCGTACAGTATCACAATATCTCAAACGTTAAACGAAACTCAATTTAAAACACAGAAACTAATTCAATCTCACAGCGAATTCGCTACAATCAATAACGGCATTAAGTAAACAAACAGTTCGCTTAAAACATCTACAACTGAGCTGAAGTGTTTAAATTCGGCTTTCATAAGCTTTTAATTATTCACTAGAATATTCTGGTAAAATCTCTAAATATCTCGATTTTCCTCGATGACAACGCAATTACGAGATATTTATTTATTAAATTTTCTATTCGCTCTTGTATTTTTACTTCTCCGATGTAGCTAAATCGCCTGCGTCGCACGGGAAAATAAAACTATTTTAATTACAATTCTAAATAAATAGCTAAATAAATACGAAATCTGTATTAATATTATATGTACAGCATATAATAACCAACGTGTATTTCTGTGTGTAAATTATTTGTAATATGTAATTTTGCTCTTTATTTAAGCCTGTTGTAAAAAAACCTATGTTTTACATAGCCAAGTTATATACTATATAATCAAGTTATGTCTTACATAGTTAATTACATTATTCAGAGCATAGGTCAAATTGTCAAGAGTAATGTTTAAGAGTTTGAATGCAATGATCAGTTTCGGAGTGTAGCTCTAGATAGTTGCAGGATCCGGACGATACCCAATTAGTCTATGCAAGGCGCTCGGGTGTCCGGATCTGCTCTGGCCTGTCACCTGTCATTGCTTAATTTATTTACCAAGTAACATTACGCCAGGTGATAGCATAACCCTGAGTATTAGCATCCCCCTCGTGTAACATATAAGGTATATAGTGCATGTGAATTGCATATCATATTTTCACCTTATATGAATGACATATAATGTTTATGTATAATCACGTTGTGTAATAATAATACTATATAGGTAATAATAATACTATATAGGTAATAATAATACTATATAGGTAATAATAATACTTATTTTTATGTTTCATTTATAGGAGTTGTATTATGTATACTGTATGTAAGACATGGAATAACACATATTGTTGTGTACATTGTTGTCAATTTTCATGTTGCAGCTATGTATTTTCACCTCTTATCTATAATAAATCCTCATGTAGGGTAATAGCATAATCCTAAGTATGAGTATGGCTCTTGTGTAACATACGTAAAAAATATATAATGTCTACAGCCCCAGTATGGCAGTGTACTATGATGTTTTATCATTAAAAATAAACCCCCCCGATGCGGTCTTTGTGGGGCCCAATGAGGCTTCAACTCAGAAAAGTTGCGGGATCCGGACGTTACCTGAATAGACCATGAAAGCCACCCGGGTGTCCGGACCCTGCTGTCACCTATTCACCTCTTATTACTCAATTCGAATAACCATGGATGATGGCTCATTTGTCTGTAGCACCAAATGTATCCTTTTCTTCATATTTGATTAAAACGAAAGGTTATTAAAAACCTTCCTCAGTATTTTGTAGAGCGTGTTTACCTAGAAGACACTTCACAAAATTCCTTTTGGTCAGTGCTCTGCCAGTGAAATTTGAAAAACCTTCACCTTTTTAATAAACGCGCATTCACTAATCCAATACTGTATTCTCAACTCCTACACATAGATATTTATTGCTCCGCCAGATTGGTATTTAGAGCTAAACATAGTTGGGTCTAATAAATAAACTTGGGGCGTGGAGGGGCAGGTGCTAGACACGTCTCCCCCCCTCAAGCTTCAAAATTATTTATTTATTTATTAATTTTTCTTAGCCCAAAGGAGCGTTAACTCAGAAGGGCTATAATTTCGTTTTGGCATTTTGAGTCGATTTACTCTAAATGTCCGTATCACTTTCCAAACTATTACGACCGAATATTATCGCCTGCGTTATATTTAAAGAAATTAATTAATGAAGAATCTGCATAAATGTATGCATGTTTCTCGCATTGTGATAAAACAACGAAAACAACGATATCGATATCAAATTTTGAATCACGTAATCTTCCTCTGGAAGCCCAAATTTGGAATTTGGAATTTGCTTTATAATCGATTTCATAACATAGTCCTAAGTATGAGTAATTTTATAACACTTTAACGAATTTTTTATTAACAAAACGATTTCAAAGCGAGCAATCGCAACACTGTAATGAAAAAAAAAGTTTTTATCTCCAGCGCGCGAGACTATGTATCGGAAATTCTAAAGATATGCTCATTTTAAAATTATTTTGCGGCATCACTGTTGAGTTGAATTATATGGTTTAAGTGCAGAGAACATTTAATAATTAAAGGTAACACGCGAAAATTTAAAAAGTTCCTTTGAGCGTAATGTAAAATCTGAAAGCTTTGAAATTTTTTAATATATATTTCTTTTTTATCTTTTCTACATTTCTTTTCTTTTTGTTAGTTTTTTATTTCTATTTTTTTTTGTTGATGTTGTTTAAAAAATTGACGGTGACGGCAATCGTAGTATGTATAAGACACAGCGGGAAAAACAGTGAAGGGGAGAAGAAAGGTAAAACGGAAGCATTAAACAAATGATTTTATTTTAATACGCAATTTCCTTTCAAAACAACTAGAATATATGCATATTTTTAAGTTCTTTATTAAATACAGCATGTATTATTTTAAATAAAAGTTATAAATCTTCTGCATTCAGCACAAGTTTATCTATCCCCCCAAAAAAATAAGATGGGAAACATTTCATACTCCCCTTCGCCCCTCCAAAGCCTCTATAATCACTCAATCACCGTGGAATCCAAAATAATGCGAAAAGGGAAAAATAGCAGCGAAAAGAAAATTTCGAACGAGCAAGTGGGCAGCCACCTAATAAATAATTTTCTTTCCCCTGGTGAAACTCGCCAACTCGAATTCTTCCTCCATTTTTTTTCCTTCTCTTGGTCGCTCCCCATCTTTCTCTTCTCGAGTATTTTTTATCTCCCCTTCCCTCTTCTTCTCCAGAGAATGTGCCCCATCTCATTCTGTCGGTAGGACGGACAGACGAGCGGAGGAAGGTCGCAGCTGGCCTACCTTCCTCTTTTCTGCTCTGCGAATGGAATGATAGTGGTAGCCTCGATGGAAAGAAGAGATATTCCTTCGCGTTTTCTATCTCTTTGCATTCGTAACGAAGCGGTCAGCTGGGCTCGCCGCTGCGTATATAGGGCACCCTTCAAGGATTAATCGATATTTGCTTTGTAAGGAAAAATTAATTTTATATTTAAATGGTGTTATTAAGAGAGCAAAATATTTTTGAGCTAGAATATCAATCAACGAATAAAAGCATCTGCACTTTTTAGAACCATGTTGTTGAATTTTACTTCATACTGGTGTTTTACTTCAAACCTGGTCGTTTAAAATTCAACTCAGACTTAACAGCTTAAGGAAAAATAAGTGTAATTATTAATATTTGTTGTGAAAGCATTCTTAGAATTTATATTTCAAGTATTTATTTACATTTAGGCACCAATATAACGCGGAGAATTATTCAGATACTTGTATTTTAGCGGGAAGAATTATATACATCAAATTATGGGTTATTCCTGGTATAAATATGTAAAGGGAAATTGTTTATTTAAATTTATATCCATTTCAAATTCAGTATGCAATGTACTTGCGTTTTTTTCATGAGCAGAAGTGCCTTTTCGTTTCATTGCTAAATTTAGGAATCAAACTATTCCTTGGTAATTTCTATAAAGAATATGAACCTCTTATTATTAAATTTATTAGAATCTGTACAGAATTTTTTTATTCTTTTAATTTGCTAATTATGTGCGTACTGTAGAAAAGTCTGTGTAAAACTTAAAGGTAGGTTCAAATGCGCTCAAAATTCAAATTTACGTGGGGGAAAAAGTTGATATGAGTTACAATTTTCTGTAATTTTTTATCATTTGCTATACAGTTATTTAATTTCATTTTTTTAGTTCATCCACTTTTAAATAAAAATTTTTAATCGTGCATCATATTGAAACACGTACACAGTAAAACAAACAACGTGTTATATTTTTTCAGATACTTAACAACTTAATAATTTATACCTCAATTTTGAATAATTTTCCCCCATTTTTGAAACCAATCCCACCCACTGAAAATATGCTGTAATTATTCGGATTTTAAGTATCCGGAACTCTAGTTATTCTAATCTCCTATTCGTTTCTTTTCTGCCAAATAAAATTAAACTTATTTTTGTAGCAAATTTGGATGTTACCTAACTGTTTCATCGAACGCCATCTAGGGCTGACGAAATCAACTTACCGCAATTCGACCTTTATCTGCGATGAGGACAGCTTTATGTTTTCGTGACTCAAGGAACTTTATTCTCATCTAAAACAAGCTATCATAGAGGAGTGTGAAAGCTACTATGCTTCTCCTGTGGTTTTGATTCCCAAGTCGCAAGGAAAAGTGCAGCTATGCATTGATTATCTTACCTTGAATGCTCAGATCGTTCCAGACACATAACCTCTGCTACGCGTAGACACTTAAAACGCAAAGCCTACATCTTACATGCCAACTATTGACATGAGTTCAAGTTGTCATCAGGTGAAACTAGATGAAGATCAAATCAAGAGTACTTTTATTTGCAGCTTTGGCAGAAATAAATTTAACCAAATGCCTTTCGGATTGAGAAATGTTACTGCCACCATTTACTGGTTACTGAGAGATAAATTCTGTTTTTGACTGAATAATGTGTTTGCGTTGATGGTGTGATATGATCGTGGATGATATATTTAGATAATGTGATCGCGCTGTCCTCTATCTTCCAAAAACATCTTTCTGACTTAGAACAAAGTTAAGTTATTCGAACGTCTATCGTTATTCAGGCTCTATGCCAAACTGAGAGAAGTGACATTTCTGTTGTGAAAAGGGGAAATATTTAGGGCATTACATTACTGAGGAATGTACATGTGCTGATCTACAGAAGAGTGCTACCACTGGAGCCATGCCGTTGCCAAAAACTGTCAAGCACGTACAGACTTTCGTACAAACATGCTCCTAGATCATCGATATAGTCCAGATTTCTCTCAAATAGACAAACCTATAATTGATTTAAGAAGAAAAAGGAATGTGGAACTGGGAAATACAAAAGGAAATTGCTTTCCAAGAACTGAAATCAAAATTAATGAACCCGCCAATTCTTAAGCAAGCTAAGTAGAAAACCAGTCTATCACAAGCACCTCTGAACTCAACCGTTGAAGTAGCTGATGGCTTTAAAGACACCAGATGGTAGGTTCGCAAAATGGCCCTTACAAATTCAGTCCTGAAGACTGACTGTCAGTTACATCCTTGGACAATTGAACATTATTACTGATGCAAGTTTGCACTGTCTCCTTCGAAATCGCTATTACTAGTCCTGCAGGATTACGTCAATCGCAGCTGGAACTTAATGATCTTCGAAAGATTATTGAAGCTTTTGAGTGTCCAGAAAAAGACATAGACTGTGCGACTTGGACTGTAAGAGGATACATTATGAATAGAGGAGTGTTGTACCCATATTCTCTTAATTCGGAAGAAGAAGAAGAAGCTCAACTAATTACACCTCAAAAAATAGAAGACTAGAACGAATATTATAGTTCATTCATGGCAGGTCACTATGGATCTGAAAGGACATTTTATAGAATAGCAAAATGATACTGCTGGGATGGAATGAAAAAAGGTATAGTGGACTATGTCAAAAGCTGTCTCGAATGTTGTAGCTATAAGGCCTTTAATCAAAAGCCATATGGGTTACTTGAAACTCTTGTCTATACTCAGAGCTTTGAGACCCTGTCAATTGAACTTTTCAGTCCTCTTTCTGATATACCATTTGTTGAAAAATGGATTTTTTTGTGCACGACTATGCCACGAAATGGACATAACTATTTGCTTTAAAGGAAGCAATGACCAGAGAATGTGCCACGACTTATAACCAGTCAAAAGAAACATGAATACCGCACCAGGATACCTATAAACTGAATTAACTAATTTACAGTATGATCCAAATTTTATTCAAAGATCTAGAGCTACGGTTTTTATTCTTACTTTTAAAAAATAAATAGCCGCCCAAACGGGATAGTGGTTAAAGGGATACTGGAAGCTAGTGACTTTGACTACCATATCGAAGGGCCTGGATTCCAATCTCGGAGAACACATGGATGTTTGTACATGTTAATGTAGATCCTCGGACCCGTGCTCCCACGTGCTCTGTCTTTCAAACTTGGATTAAAATCGAACTGTCACCTATGTGACGCTCAAGGGCTGTTGCGAATGACAGGCGCATTAGACTCCTTGCCTCGATGAATGTCATGGGCTTGTGCTGAACTTTGTCATACAAGTGAGATTGGTAACAGCAACAAAAAATTAATAAGCTCAGTTGCGAGTTTTTACAATAGAATCATAATCACCTTGTTTAAGAGTATATTTATACGCGAACAGCATGTTTTTTCATCAGCTGAAAATTAATAAGGAAAGAACCAAACTGATCGATGAGCATCCATAATGAAGTAATAAATAATTGGATCAGTAATGAAGATAATGTTTAATAATTCATCTCCAAGGCCACATATTTGATTAGAACTGAAATGCTATCAATCATCAAGCTGTTAAAAGAAAAAAGTTTATAATTATTTACGCACAAACATATGGATTTTTATTTATGTATCGGTGAAACATTCAACAAATAAGAGAAAGAGACTACGGATAGTTGTCTCTGAAAACTTAGCAACCTTTTCATAATTTAGTTCTTTTTAGTTTAATGTAAATTAGGTTATTAAATAGGTTAAATGTAAATTAGGTTATTAAAAAATATTTAGCTTTCAATATATTTAAATTGCAGAGTGGTAATTAAGAATGGTTTGCAGATACCAGGCTTTAGATTTCAGACAGAAAATAAATATGAATTTGATTTTTTTTTCTTTTAAGGTAATATTATTGTTTATATATTTTTGATTACTACTTAATAAGCGAAATTTTAAATTAATTTTAAATTCGGATTTTAAATTTAAATCCTTTGATAAAAAATGTTCATTAAAAAGCAACTGCCTCATCGTAAATTATCAAATCAGGCATTCGGCGCGCATGTGATTTGACTTTAAGACCACTGAATTGTATGATGCAAATAATCTTTCAGGTAATATCTTTCTAACTCTTGTACTACCCGCAAATGTGATCTTTGTCAAACATGGACATTTAAATTTGATGCTTATGCGTCGAATAGCATGGCACTGGATGTCGATTAAGCATAAGATGATCGACAATTCTTCTTAATACCATTTAAGATACCCTATCCTCAGCTTCATCTCATATTGAATTACCTCCTGTAGCTATTCGGGCGGAAGATAAAGCGGCGCGTCCATTCATCGACGCTCCAGACGCATGTCGCGTCATTAGAGCTGAAAAATACAACACTCCTAATAACGAAATTACCATCTTCAAGAAAATTACCGCTTTGAAGAGGAGACAATTTTTCTTGATTTTTCAGACTTTATTTCGCAAAAGAATTATGAAGGTACTCACCGGGCATATCCGGGGGGCACTTTCGAAAGATCCGGCCTCGTTAATTAATACAATCCGTAATCAATAATCAACATCGATCTTTGTTAAATATGACTTTGCTTTATTACTGCCTGTAAGACACTCGGAATAGGAAAAATTAACGATGAATAACAGCAATGCATTGTGTATCGTTGGGATAATAAATAAAGATGAGTCATATGGGGTAAGCAGGGAAGAAGCAAATGGGAAGCAGACGGTAATTTTTTGAAAAACGCTTTCTGATGTGGTACCTGCCCAGCTTGTTCGAATTAATTACTGTTTATACGAAAACTACATAAAACATATGTAATTAGTTTGTAACAAGGAAATATCAAATAAGTATTTGCTCTGGAGCTAGGAATGAGTATCGGAATAACTCATAATCACTCCCATAAACAATGGTTATTTTACTCATGCTAACAGGTCCTAGATGCAAAGTAATTTTTATCTTGTATAAAAATAAACCTTTAGCAAAGAATATTAACACACACCATAATTTTTCACTTAAGAATAATGGAATTATAACCGATAAGGAAATAGGAAGCGAAGTATGTGTAAGGTCTTTCCATTTCGAGCAAATTTAATGTCATTAAAACTGGAAATGCAGATTCCTAGTTTTGAATTAGAAAGAAATACAACTGTGATAGAATATATGATAGCAATATTCTAAATACTGACAGCAAAATTTCATGTAGTCGTGAATAGGAAATTTCATAATTAATGTAAAATTTGCCACAGATTTTGCGCCCACCCACAGGTGAGTGGTTAAGACAGATGAATACTGGAAGTTTGACCTAGGTTCGAGGACTGCCTGCATAGTTGGCAATTATCTCACGTAGCCTTGAAACCATGTGTATCGTAAATAAGAAACCAGTTTCCCTTAGAAAGTTATCTAGGACGTTATCCCTTTTCTTATGCAGACAGCTCTCGGTGCTTTGCCATTTTCAAAATAACCAAATCAAGCTATAAATTTTACTCCCCAAACATGGATCTGACATTTTAATTAGTATTTAATGATCATATGTTCTAAATATATGTTGGAGTTACGGCTGACTGAAACAAGTAAGAATTTCTTTCTCAATTTAGAATTTATGTAAAAGGAGTCTATAAATTTAACCACATTGTATAATTATCAAGCAAAATGCAGTGGAATCTGGATTTAATGCGTTGTATAAGTTCAGCAATAAACTAATTAAATCGGCAATATTTGCAAAATCTAGATGAGTTGAAATATATACATACGCACGAAAAGGTCTGAACTCGTGCCCACAAAATTTAGGAAAGTTTTCTTTAGACCAGAAACAGTCAGTACCTTCAAATGGTTTATTATATTATTATTATTATTGTTATTAGGGAAGATTTCTCTAGACCTGAAGCAACACTTTCAAGCGATTTATTATTACTAATATCATTATTATCTCTTCCTCATATTTAACAAATAACCTGCTGATGATTAACGCATCAGCTCACTCATTTAAGAATAAAACTTTAAAAATTCAAGACTAATAATAATAATAGTAAAGTTTCTTGAAATTGAGATGAAATATCCGTTAAAGAAGTTTTTTCTGCTTAACTTTCGTTAGAAAAGCTTAAGCGTAAAATATTTAAATCAAAAGCTTCATACAGTAATTTTTCATTAGATTGAAAAACAGTTATAGTAGAATTCAGAGCAGAGAAAGAACAGTTTTGATTCAACTAATCAGAAGCTGAAATTTCTCTGTTAAGAGCAAGTAGTCTCTTGAATGTTTGCATCTCATTTCTAGGATTTGTAATTTTTCTTCTAAGATACGAAACTTGGTTCTTTTTAACGTCATTAAAATAAAACTAGCTGGATTCACGGGAATAATTTTCACGTGAGTTCTTCCTGTCTATCCGAACAATGGCGCCCAAACAATCAATAATCATCCCATTTAATCGATTATATTTAGAACCAATGAACATATATTAATAAAATTTAGTTTGGGCATAGGTTGGTAAATACAAAATACAGTACTCATGGTACATAAGCAGTATCGTTGCGTAACACTTATCTGTGAAGGAAGATCATCAAAAACAGGGGTTATAATATCGAGCAAAAAAGGAGGCTAATAGGAAATATGGTTCCGGTAAAAATCACACAGCTCCCACAAAGTGACTTCATACTGAAAATCGGACCATGGAGTGCCTATAGCTGGTCCCACTTCTGCGGCAAACTGTTTTCAGGTCCTGGAGTATTCCGGGAATGCGAGTTGCAGTTACTCTCTCGAGAAGGTTTCAAATATATTCCATAGGGTTTAGATCTTAGGTCTGAAGATCTGAATTACCATCCGATTAATATTCTCTCTGCTAGACCATCGCTTCAGCGGAGGAAGGTAATATGGGCATCCACCTTTTGACAAGTCCGACAGAGGCTTTGTGACGTACAAGAAAGAGGTCTTGGAGTCCAATGTTTAGTTTTTCAGGGGTACGGTTAGCTCTCACTTCGTTTTATGAATGGCAGTTCTCGTTCCCATAAGACTAATCTGGTGGATGATTTTCTAGAAAGAGAAAACATTAACCGGATGATAGGGACTAGTCGAATATCTCGACCTACGCCATTTAGGACATGTCTGGGACACTTTGATTCAGGCAATTCACATTTTTCCCTCCCAGAATCCTCTAGCCTCTGAAAACATAGATGCTGCAGAAGTGGGACTGAATGCCAAAATGATTCATTTCTTCATCTTACTTGTCACATTTCCAGTATGAAGTCACATTCTGAGGTGCGCATATTTTTAGAATTCATCATACGTCCTATTAGCCTGCTTTTTTTTGGTTCAATTTTGTAAACTCTGCTTTAAACTTTTCTGTGTTCACAGCCCTTACTCTCTATTATGAGAGTATACTATTACTGTTATAAAGTATATTATTCTGTAATATATTAGGCTGTTCCATTCTCAACTTTGCCCAACAACGGCTGAATGCTGAAACCACTGAACACTGGCAGTTTGACCTGGGTTCGATTCCATGCGAAAGGGCTGGCTGCATGGACGTTTCCGTAGTTTTTAGCATGCGTAACGTTGATACAAGACTGTTCATCATAGAAAGTCCTCCTTTCATGGGAAGTTCAAAAGCATGCTTGGGATTAGGCAGATAAAATTTGTCTTCCGTTTTTGGAGATAACTGACCAAATGCGTAAATTTTCTTAATTTTTAATACCGCTATATTATAAAGTTATTCTTAAGCTCCTAGCTTAGGAATGCTAAATTAAAATAATCTGATGTTGTCACCAGGCGACTTCCTTGTACAGCTTATTAATTATACACAATTTCTGTTGCACTTCGCTTAAACTTAATTCCTCGAATTATTCTAACTTAACTAACCGATCGCTCAAGACAAGTTGAAAATGACATCAAAAATTGCAAAATTTTAAATTAAATATCTCGGTTTTTTTCTTTCCTAACTATAAGTATAGGAAATGGGAGATCTCATTTTAAGTTAGATTTCATTATTTACGCATTTCGTTTTAGTTTGACATTGACAAGACATGAATATTTTCGTCATTAAAACCCTTCTATAATTGGAAGTCAATGACTCAGATCAACGATTGCGAAAATAAAAGCCAGGTAAGGGGGGTAGGTGTATATATATATGTACATGCATACATACATACTTTTGGTATTACCGATTGCAATAAAAAAGGGAGATGTCATATCGATGTTATAGCAGTCCCATATACAAAATTTCAACGTTGTACGACTCATTGTTTTTGAGTTATGCGAAATACATATGTACGTACTCACATACAGACGTCACGAAAACTATCCCTTTCAAATCTCTTTTGCAATCCATTTTGGTAAAGGGAGTTCTTTATTTTCCCTGCGTATACAGACGTCATGCAAAAAATAGTCAGAATGGATTCGGGAGCGGTCAAAATGAATATTTCCGCTGAAATCTGATAATCGAAATTTTTTTCAATTGCAGTACTTCCTTTATTTTGTACAAGGAAGTGAAACTGATGAAAGCAAAATAATTGTAATGGAAATCTTTTATGTATGCAGTCTAACTTTACATTTTTCTTCGATACGAAAAGACAAAAAATTGAAAAAAATTCGAAAATGTATATATATACCATTACTGTTTAACTGAGTTTTAAATGAAATGTGACTGATTGAGTTTAAAAATTTTTAAATAATGTAATGAAAATACAATAATAACTTGACACCAATTTTTTATAACTCACATTTCAGAATCACACAAAGAAAATGCACTTTTGAACTTTTTTATCCTTAGAAGTGCGGCAACAATCAGTTATTTAAAATTTAATAATACAACTTAATTAAAAGTATTTTAATGTCGCCTGTTCATCGCCTTTCGAGACATTACTTGAGGACTGAGAATTCGAATTTGAAAGATAAATTGAAGTCATTTCGGATGGCAACACAGTTAAAAACTAGTAATTTGCCAAACAGCTTGAATAATAAATTTAAAATGTTTTGCTGCGAGCAAGTCAGTGGGGTGTTTTGTAAGCATATGAGATAGGCACATGTGCTGGTTTTCATCTACCTTCTTCGGCATTTCCTTTTCAATCTTTAATGATTAAATAATTAGATGATTTTCTCAGAATAATTAGTAATCCTACAAAAACGAAAAACTCGTACCAGTAGGTCTTTCTTCATACGCTTCAAAGCTATATAGAGAAAGGAAATTTTCATACATAAATAATCTTACATTAGAAAAGGCTAATGTGTATACCGTGGACGCTGTCGCGTGAACAATGGTCACGTTTGTAGAGTATTAAAGGTTGCCGTACTGTAAGTTTTTGTAGATTCGTTATAATATTAATATGTGAGATGTAAATTGATGCAAATATTCGAATGATTTACATCGGATAGCTTCACCTGCAAAAACTGTTATTGCTTACAGCTGTGAAATTGTTTCCAAATTTTTGCTTAATTGTTCGCTCTTCTGGCATGTTTATGTGAAGTCGTAACATACAGAAATTCTAATTCAGTATCCTGAAACGCTGGAAAATATCAAAATGTTGAATTTGATTATTCTTTACTTTGAAGCGTAGACAACAACGATTTATTATTTTCATTGGTTTTAAAACAGGATACAAAGTTTTAAAACTTTTTTTTTGTAAAAAGGTAAGATGAAAGTTTTATATATTTAAAATTGTGAATTTTACTATTCCGGTAATGTAATTCATAGTTTATTAAAAGCCTTAATATGATGATCTAATTTTATGATTTGCATTCTGCGAACTGTTTGTATGTTCGTTTTAAAGTGTTATGAAATTAATAACTCTCAATGCATTATGAGGTAAACTATTTTTAAGGTATGAGCTGTCTATCTTAGTTATTATTTTTTATTACTTTAATCGTTCTTAGCGTTTTCAGTGACATCAACATCTTGGTTAATATGATTCAGAAAGTTGATGAGAAAAAAATGGAGAAGGAAATAAAAGGATGAAGAGAAAAAAAGTCTGTGTAGCGTAAACATACAGCTTCAGCTGATGGTATTCCAAAAATAATAAATACGTGCTTTCTTATTAAGTAAAATGAAACAACACTCGAAAAAAAAAGTACTTCAATAAAACATTATATTTTAAATGGTTCGCTTCATTTTTTAATTACCGATCTGAAGTACTAAAAAATGATCGTAATCTCGCAATTAGCTAAGATTGCAAAAAATATTATTAAAAAAATAAAATAAAAGGTTATGTATATATAAATATATTTATACGTATGTAAAAAATTGAAAATAGATTGGTATTTTGATTTTAAACCACTACAGACACTTGGAGTATTAATGTTTACGTTTGCAAGTAATGTTTTCAAAAAAGAGAATTATCAAAAACAATTTAGGAGAGATCATACAGCAATCAAAAAATGTTCATTCTCTACGTGGTTTTGACGAACTAACATCAACACTGAGCAGCCAAAAACTTTTAATTATCTACGTTGGCTGGGCGAACAATTAACACATTAAACTATCAATATTAACACATTAAAAATTATTCAGACAAATCATTGGGGATTGAAAACGAGGGTTGAATGTTGGACCGGACAAAAGTACTTTGGTTGATCATTTTAATTTAAAGCATTGCTCGAATCGTTAGAGAACTGGAGGCTTATGGTTTTGAGATTTTACGAAGCTAATTTAGAGTCTCTTTCCCGAATGCAGGTACTGTTCGTTCAGATCTTGAAACTCTTAAATAAGGAGTATGAACTCATTTTAACAACTAAACTATTGATGCAATTTATTTTTGTTAGTTATGCTATTAGAAAATGAAATTCGAAAGCTGATTTAAATTTACAGTACTTTTAAGAATTTTATTACACTATGGATACATGGTAAATAAATTCTCAGTCTTCGCCTGTAAGTATAAATAAATATATTGCATTTCCCTCCAAATCTCTTGTAGTAAATATATTTCGGTCATCATTATTTGAAAAATGATTAGAGTTTTCAAAATGGAGCATTTTGATTTTTATAACTTGAGTATAATATTTGAGAATTACGAATTCAAAATTTTATTTTTAGTTAAGGAATGATATAGGCCTAGTGATTAAAAATGTTTTCTTTTTTAATTAAACTGCAGAAGTATTATCCGAATGATAGAAAATTAAAAATCACAAACTTCAAATATCGTTAAAAGAAACTAAAATTGGCTGTTACTTTATAAGATCCTGCTTTTTTGAGCCATGTAAACTAAGCTACATCCTACTAATGAACCTGGCGAATTCTCGCACAGGCGTGAAGTAATACCAGCACAGAAGGAGGGTGAAAATAACCCTTTATTAATTACAACTACTAACAGAAAGGCACCTACTTCGTGCTTTACAATAACACCGACTACACGCTGTGGAACTTAAAAGTTATTACGCAAATTCAAGTCAAAAATAATAGCGCTGGATTACCACGTTAAAGTATAGCTAACTTAGGTTGACTCAACAAACCTAACAGGTGTTCGAAATTCGAAATGGCCAAAGGGAGTATTAGTGTAACAACAAGGTCTGAAACAAAACGTGAGCTGGCTAGCAAAAACAAGCTCTGACTAAACTCAGATATTCACCCATTTAAATACTCAGTTCACTTAGCTTTAAATTTACATCCTGGCGAGGAAATGCGAGGGGAAGTTGAGGAGTTTAGGAAAGATAACACAGATTTTAATAATATGTTAATTTTAACTAAATAAAAACCCTACAACTTTAGCTATTGTATTGCGAGTCATTATGGCAACATTTACAGATTACATTTATTCAACTTTTATTAAAGACTGAAGAATAATTCTGAAGTGATAAAAAGAAAATTTGTATTACAAGGCTGTTCTTATTCCTATTAAAACAAATGTTCATTTTACTTGCTCTCAGCAGATGAATGTTACAACGTTTGAAGAGTGTGTCACCGAGTACACCTGAAACGGTGCTTGAAAGAGGCGGTTGTGTGAGATAATGAGGCAATGCCAGAGAGAATAAAGAAACAGGAAAAAAAATCAATAAAAAAGTGCGGAAAGATAGCGACTTGGTTCTATGTGGATGTGATCAGAAAAAATCTGTTAAAAATATTCGCATGATTTTGTTAGTTAAATAGTGAACATGATTTTCTATAAAGCACTTGCTTAGATGCTTCTCTAAAAAGAAAAATATTGCAAAATTATTTAATAATAAACCTCTGTACACATTAGGGCGATTAGATTTCTTAGCAAAGCAACTAGATTGTAATCTCGTCTTTAACTGAATCCAGCACTCGAGTTGCTAGCTGGTTAAACATCACAGGAACATAAGAATGCCGATCTTTAAAATCTTACACATGGCATACTAGTGTGATATACTAGTATGATAAAATTTCATCTCTATGTATACTCTGATATACCTACATGTAATTAAAATATATCACACTGAATTTAGTTACCATTTCTCTCAATATTACAATTACACAATGCAAACGTAACCCAGAAAATTCAGCAATGTGCTCTGCGTTATGAAACTATTGGCAATAGTTCCAATAATTGGTTAGTAGAGACAATTAGGATTTATTTGTGAACAGGAGATGCGAAAAATGAGCAATGCACTCGGCGGGACTCGAACCGTGGACCTCTCGAATACGAGTCGAGCGTGTTGACCGCTACACCACAAAGGCATGCTGAGAAAGCGGAAGAAATACCTTATATACTCCTCCTTTTAAAGGGAGACTGGGGATTAAGGCACCCAGTCGCCAAAGAATGGTAATAGAGAATCATCATCCACCACCATTTATAATTCGGGCGCCACTGTAAAGATATTGGGTTTTATTTGGAAACAAGAGATGTGAAAAATGAACAGTGGACTCGAAACACGGACATCTCTCGAATACGCGCCGAGCGTGTTGACCACTGCATCACAAAGGCATGCTAAAAAGGCGGGAGAAATACCGTAAAGCTATATCAATGTCGGACTGATTACTGCAATAGAAAACTCTCGTCTATCCTTAGCTATCGTATATCTTCTAATCCAAGGCGTTATCGAATGTAAAGCATACCTTAACCTTTGCCTTTATGGCGAAAATATCTTACTTCCATATTAAGGAGGGTACGTACAGACATACATAATATGGGTAATTTATTTGGCAGTATCACAATCTTGCATTTAATTTGTTGCTGCCTCCTAATAGCAATATTTTCATAGCATCTTACATTTACCGTTTGATCTAATTATAACATACGCATTTTCAGTTAATCTTTTCTTTAATGTCGCTACTAATACTTTCAAAGTCCATAAAATTAGAGGTAGACCGGAATGGCAAAACCTATCTTCATGTCTGTTTTTGACAACAAGTTGTTTTCTGTACTATCTTTCACTCTGCTCCAACATTCGTCAGACAGTATTTTGTTTTTAACGATTTGATTACATTGAAACTTCCAAGAACATTATTTTATAAACTCACAAGATTCATTAAAAACAATTTAAAACCTCTTCTAAATTTGACAAACTCATTTTAGTACTAAATAATTCTTTTAAACCTATAAAGGAGTTAAACTAGGTGGATTCAGTTTTGATTTGTCAGAAAAATTTCAAAGCATTTGAATTTCGCCCTCTACTTCAACTCTTTTGCAGTCGACCAACATGCAGTATTATTCATTAAATAAAATCCACTTTCTTTTTAGGCTTCGGAAGTTCATTCAGCAAGATTCGAAGCCAACGCCCTTTTAATCTTGCCTGAAGGTGTAGACAGTTGATTTTCTGACTCTAATCAAACTTCGTACAGCTTACACTTTCAGTCGGTTAACGATGGATAATCTGGGCGACTGAAGCTAGCTGGCTTGTCATGTCCATTAAGTTAGAGAGTCTGGGAACTAATAGATGATACTCGGTTATGCAGAAAGTTAGACGTTAATTCTTTAGAAATTGATCTGCATGTTATATTTGTCCGTTGATTCCTGCCACATTTATAAATGTAAAATAATTCGGAACTGGTAAAGATTTAGTATTATCGGAGCAAAAGCTTACTAAAGTGGACAAGTAGTTCATTCTACGTTGCATTAATACACGTGGTATGTTAATATATCTTTACTAGAACCCAAGACCCACTCTGATTTTGAAACACATAGAAACTGCGCTTTGAATGTATACAGTATTATAATATCTGCCTTTTGCCCAAATGTACTCACAAGATTCATTTAATAATACTTTTTAAAAATATTTTAAAATTTTTAAATTATATTTTAAGAGTAAAGAATTCGTTTTAAATTCTGGTGATATTCAATCTTGATTTGACAGAAATTTTCAAAGTATTTCTAAGTACACGAACGTCTTATATTCCATATCAGAAGAGTTGTTTCGCCAGTTCACTCTATTTCACCCAATTTGTATGTAACCAAAATATAAAAAAAATTAATAATAATAATTTGTATGTAACAAAATATAACTATCCATTAAATAAAACTGAAGGAAGAAAAAATAGAAATGAAATTGCAATTTGAAAATTTCAGATTTCAATCTAACACATGGAACTTTTTACGATCAAAATTCCAAAAATTAACAAAGTGCTAAAAATGTAAGTAAATACGAGGGGTGATCCAAAAAAAAGTTTACAAGGCAAATGAAAAAATATTTATTAGCAATAGAAACACGATACAAATGGGAATCAAGAGACACATCTGGCCTTCACTTTTCCACATAGTCGCCAAACCTGTGTATGCATTTGTCAGAACGTTCGACCGACTTGTTTATCCCGTCTTGGTAGTAATCAGGGCCCTGCTCAGCGAGCCATTTCTCGGCAGCTGTTTTCACTGCATCGTCTGAGGTGAACCATGTTCCGTATAAGTATCGCTTCAATGCCGGAAAAATGAAATAGTCACTTGGAGCCAAATCGGGGCTGTATGGGGGTGATTCTAGACCTCCCACTTGAACCTTTTCAGCAATTCCTGAGTCTGGCGAGCTGTATGGGGCCTGGCATTGTTATGCAGAAGAATGACGCCTTTGCTCAGTAATCCAGTATGTTTGCGTCGGATGGCTTTACGCAATTTCGTTAAGGTGGCACAATAACGATCGGCCTTAATGGTATGGCCACGCTCCAAATACTCAATTAGGATAACACCAGTCGTATCCCAGAAAACGGTTGCCATCACTTTACCGTCAGAGGGTGTGACCTTAAACTTCTTCCTCATCGGTGATCCAGGGTGTTTCCACTCCATTGTGGCTCTTTTGGATGTGGGGGTGAAGTGATGAAGCCATGTTTCATCTCCGGTAACGATGCGATCAATGAAGTGTTGGCCGTCTGAATGGTATCGCTGAAGAAATGTGAGGCTGCACATCATTCGAGTGGCTTTATGCTCCGAGGACAACACACGTAGAACCCAGTGGGCACAAACTTTGGAATATCGCAACTCATCGGTTACGATACGCTGAACGTTACCATAATTCAGGTAAAACTCTGAGGCAATCTCACGCACGGTTACTCGTCGATCCCCTTGGATGATTTCTTCAACACGTGCCGTGTTGATATCCGTCCTTGAAGAACTTGGACGGCCGCTCGCTTCCATATTGCGGTTTTCCACATCCTCCCTGCCCGCTTCATAAGAACGACTCCATTTCGCTACTTGTTGTCTACTCATTGCTTTGCCCCGTATACCTCAACGATTTGTCTGTGAATTTCGGATGCGGCCACATTCTTGGCCCATAAGAATCGAATTACGGCTGGCACCTCTATGCGAGAGCACTTTTCTAGACGTCGCGCCATTACTGTCGTTCTTAAGTGTCTGCGTTCTGACGCTAACTCTTAGAA
>KK117625.1:253897-267106 GCA_000611955.2 Stegodyphus mimosarum | reverse complement strand
TCTGTCAACCACCCTGAGTGGAAATATTCGCTCCACAATTATTCCGTTTGAAATGCTTCTGCTTGTAAACTTTTTTTGGATCAACCTACGTATATAAAGTATAATTTGTTTTTGTAAAAGGGATTAATGTAAACCTCGCATGTTTTTTCCAGTTAAGCAGTTAAAACTGCTTTAAGCTAAACAGTTTCAAATTAATTTCTGTCTTCAAGAATCACTCTTTCAGTAATTCGAGATGCATAAATTAAAATCATATGCTTAAATCGCATTGTTAAAAGCTACAGTACCAAATGGTTATAGTGTGTAAAAACGTACTGTATTATTTCATCACATTATCACCACATGAAGTCTTATGCACTTATTTAGTAAACAAACAACTTCATTATTCAAGACTTAGCTCTACACTTAATTTGCTGGATCACTTGCTCACGAAATTTGAAACAAACATTTCCCTCAAGTGGCAATACGTCTTGCTTTGCAAGATAGGACATCCTCAAAATGGAAGCAATAAATTTCTCGAAAATGTTAACCTTTGATGTGTTAATAACTTGTTTTCCTTCTTCAGATAATTGGATCAGCTACAGTCAAGTGCCTAAAAGCTATGAAACATTATTTGTGCGAGGTCATATTCCCGTTCTGTCAGCATAAGACATCATAGTTTTATTTATGTGTAATTTAAGCACGGACCATTCTCTCCCTTCTCGAAAGTATCTCTGGTTATAGAATGGCAGTCTTAGTGTATTCTAAGTTAATAATATAGCCCAATGAAAATTTTATATCCTAATCCTTTTAGACCTACAGTCATATGTCAATGTTTTTAGATATCTTCAGCTTTCTTACAGCAATGAAAGGTGTCCTCGCTAAACGGGGAGCTTTTCATAACTCCGAATGCACAAAAATGATGTATATCATCGCAGGAATTATCTAATTGTTGCCACATGTTCTATTCAAATACTATAATAAATCTAAAACGATGTATAATGGAAATTAAGCAAACAAAAAAAGAAGCAGTTTTTCACAGACGTTTCAGTATTTTTCATTCAGTGGCGCGTTTTGAAATTTGGAACATTTGTTGAATGCGATAATTACATGTAATGTGGTTTACGCACTTTGCTGAAATTATTTGAAAGAAGATCCCTGTGACTTTTTTTCCGCTCCCGCACGATGGAAGGGATAGGAAAATAGGTTGTCACGTATTAAAAAGTTCGCCAAGTGAATTATTCTTGGCTCAAATTAAAAAAAAATCGCCAAATTGAGTCTTTGAATTTCTCTGTAGATTTCCCACCAAATTTTACAAAATTTAATATTTAGGCATAATTTGAGTCGTAGAATCGGAATATGGAAAACACTGGTATGCTATTTCAGAAAAAGACCCATTTTGTGTCAAGATACCTATGTTAGAATAATGATATATATAAATCTAATATATATGTCCTAAGTCGCGCTTTCGAGACATGAAAAACGCAATTTGAATTTCGCCAATCGGCCCAGTAGAACGAGAAATATAGAACAGTCCCCCCCTTTTTTTCGCAGTGTACGTGCGCCCAGACGCCACAAAAAAGTCTCTCCAGAATCTGTTTTAAATCAGTTTTGTAATCTTTTGGGGAAAAAGAGTCCTTTATTCTGTCCTTATGTACAGATATCAAGCAAAACCATCGTTAAATTGCATTGGATAGTGGTCAAAATGGATATTTTTGTTGAAATATGATACCAGAAATTTTTCGCGATTACAGTATTTCCTTTTAACTTGGTACAAGGGAGTAAAAATATGCTGATTTCAGGAAAACTGAAATGAGTTGTATTGGGGCTTATCGATTCGGTCTTAATTTACTTCCGTTTTTGTTATACGGAATTTCGGCTAAGCAAAGTAAAGAAGCTAGGCTAATTTATTGCATGTTAAGCAATTAATAGTCCTGGAAAATCTATACTTTAACGCAACAATTTAATGACAACTAATTAATTTACCAATTTCATGCCAAATTCCTCTCCTTTAGAAACGCATTAAAGACTTTTCTCTTGAGAATATGTAAATAGCTTCCTAAATTTCAATTAATGCTAACATCTTTCTGAATTTAAATTGAATGACTATACTCTAAATTTAGTTAACCAGGTATATCCAAACAATTAAAATTTCAATAACACCAAGGAATTTTCTCTAGGGATGATACATGAATATCTTCGTAAATTTCAATGATCAAATTCCTTAAATTTCAATGATCGAATGGGAAAATTTTTTGAATTAGTATAGTTGCATTTGAAAGTTAGGTTATGGAATATGCTTTTATCTCCATAATTCTGATTATTAAATACCAAATCACTAAGAATATAATTTACTGCTAATATTTTTTTCTAATCACTGTGCTTATTGAAATAAAGGATTTTTCCAGTAATAGCAAAATGATACAATGTTTGATTTTACAGATATCATACAATATGCTAATTAACAATTGATTATGATTTGTAGCGATTTTTATGTTAATTAACGAGTTGTTCATAATTTCAGCCTTTACTGTAATCCTCCTTTGTATATTCCTTACCAGAAGGCAAATGAATAGCCAGTATTTAAATGAAGTGTTTCGATTTTAAGATAGAGTCTTTTTGGCATTGCGTGCACTTTATGTGTTAGTTTCCTGCCAGCTCTGACAGTTGTAAATTTTTGGCTTTGCGTGTTCTCGCTGCTGACTATTTAATTCTGACGCTCCTGTGGAGTTAATCAGCCAACTTCAAGCTGTATTTAATCGTGTAGTTGTGGACGACTGCTCAATGTTTGAATTAATTTGGAATGTTGTATTTTATTTTGCATCACCACGAGTTGTGATAGTAGAACAAGAGGACGGATATATAACATTTTATTTAAATAGAATTTAGAGCATAAAAAGAATGGCTTTATGTTCTAAATTCTGTTAAAATAAAAAAGTTGTATTTGACCTTCTTCCGATTTTGCTGTTGTTTCAGACTTAGCAATAATTTGCTTCCCATCTGTTAGTGTTATTCGACTTAAATAGCATTACACGAACAAGTGTAAATCTGCAAATATTAAAAATGCAGTATAGAATTCATCAGAAAAGTCAGAAAAAGTAATTCAGTATAGAATGTGTAATTAAACTGGAGCCTAGAAAATAATTAAGCAGATTTTTGAGCAAATTCATTTTAAGCATCTGTAGAAAAACATAGATCTTTTTTTTTTTTATTTTGGAGCAAGAAAATGAAAAATGTGCAGTACTCTCGCCAGAATTCGAAATCCAGACTTCCCGATTACTGGATGAAGTTCCTTTCAATTACGCTATGATTTTACGTGCTAAGAAGAGAGAAAACAATTTACATTCTTCTTCACTTAAATGACATCTGGGAAGGCGGAAATCAATTGCTAAATTCTGGTGGTACGAATTATTGTTCACCATAGTTTAGTTCGGACACCACTAGGCGTTATTAGTTTCCTTATTGTTTTGGAGCAGGAGACATTTAAAATGTGTATAATGCCTTCGGTATTCGAACTCTGTACCTGCCGATTACCAAACATTTTACACATTTCGAAAATAATTATTTTGAAAATTATTATCAATATTTGAAAACCAAAAGTATACACTTATTTGATAATCAAAATTCTTACAGGAACAATCAGTGATATAGCCCCTTATTAATATTTTCTTAAGTGTTTTCACAAATTCTTCTTTACTGATTCTCTTAATCATGACGAAGCATACAAAAGCTACTTGCGTATACTTAACTTTTGATCAAAAACCCCCTAGAGTTAAATTCGTAGGAAATAAAATATACTAGTTTAAAATTTCTACAAAATAGTTTATCAAATTCTGGTTTATTATAATTAGAAAGATATGAAGACGATGAATTTGAATAGCTTAAATGTTGAAATACTTGCATGCGTAGGTTCTTGTAGATACTAAACTGCATAATCGGACACAATCGATCTTTACATGCCCTACAATTAATAAAAAGCAGTTTTTCCCAAATTTACGAGTAATTTTTACACCACAGGCTGTATAAATTTTCAAATGATTTTGATACTATGTTTTACGTTGCGGATTACCTTAAAATAAGTGCTCCACACTTTTGTACTCTTTCTTTCCTAACTGATGAGCCCACAGTCGGGCTGCAGAATTAGACCACAATATGGTAATGAGTAATTTTAATGAGTAACTAGACATAGCAAACTCTTCAGTCCAAATGAGCTTTTAATAGTTAAGTAAACATTAGTCGAGAGTATGTTCTGGCCTTCCAATTTCTGGTTTCGTGGCTCGTTTGAAGCGAAATGAACAATTAATCAGCCTTGATCGCATATGAATGATGCTGCAGACAATTACTTCAAGGCACTTTTCTTTCATTTCTTTAATCATTTTCATCTTTGCGCAATAGGTAAATAACCCAACACATAGCAATTTAGAAATATCCCCAAATGTTTCTTTTATACTTCTACGTAAAACGAAGAATATCACTTGCATGAACACATGGATGTTAATCACGTAGATGTCCCACGTGGATTCCATATCTCATTTTATTGGCTGTTAAGCTATTAAAAGGAAATTTAAGAGAAAATGCAGAACTTACTGTTGTATAATTCTTAAGTATAAAAAAAGGTACTTGTTACATAAAAGAACTGTGAAATGCTTTATGTAAATAAAAAAGAAAAGTAAGTTGTTGCAACTTTAAATTAGAATCCAGTATATTATTTAATTTTTTATTTTGTGAAAACTGCACACATGGCCTATACAAGGGAAAACAAAAGTTGGTTGCGGACGCAACGCTGTAAGAAATCTTTTGAAAATGCTGTTATCAATTTTGTACATATGTAAATAATTTTATTGACATTGTAGTATTTTTGTGTAATGTGACAGGAAATGCTTGAAACAGACAAAGCTTTGGGGGAAAATGAGATTACAGAGGGCAAGTCTATTTAACATTATGTAAACGGCTATGTTACTAAATTGACTAGATATCGCAAAGCTGAGAGCGGTTTAGGAGACTAATTTTTATTTGGCAAGAAATCTCAAAAAATCGCCGAATTTGCCGACCAGTTGGAGACATTTCGGTTCGGTCTTTGTGTAACAAATTGATACTGTAACTGAATAATAGTAATTGAGCCCTATATGTAACTGCAACCATGTCCGACCCTTAGGTGTAACGTTAACTGTATACGCCATCCAAATATTTCGAGAAATGGAAGGTACTAGAGATTTTCCTTAGGTCGGGAGAAAACCATCTAAGATCGGAGAGAGCATCTGCTCTCAGTTCTTAGTTCAGACCTGAATTCGGAGTACAGAGCTATCTCCGTGTCAGCTTCGCTATTTAAATGTGCTTTGCATTGCGTTGTGTTTAACTTTCTTAGCAGTTTGAAGTGTAACTGCTCATTATGCTCTGTAATAATGGAAAGAATATTGTTGTAGAGTATTGTTGTTATCAAGCTGTCATCGGTTATGTGTGAATTCAATCCATTATGAATCGATTCGCACGCAACAGTAATCTTCCCTTTATCCAATTCACTTTTTATGCGTGAAAACTAATAAATAGACCATATGAAAAAAGAAAGAGAAAAGGAAAACGTAATGTCACCTGAAAATGTTAAACGCATATGAATCAAAAACTTAAAATATCATATTTTATTTTCTTGCCTTTAATATTTTTTCTTTACTAATCAGTTTATATAACCGTAAAATGTACGCATTTACTTTTTGAAAAAGACATGTTATTATAGAAATTATTGTATTATAGAAAAATCGTATTACAGAAATCTGTTGCCTAAATTCTGCTCGGTATACCTCTGTTCGGAGACTGTTGTTGTCTAAGCCTATCAGGTAACAAGCAAAATAGAAGAAGTGCATAGTTATCAAATCTGGAGGCTTAGTTTAAGAGAAAGATTTCGTCCGTTCCTTAAAAGAAATCTTGATCTGTGATTGGATAAATGATATCTGGATTGAGCATTACGTAAGGATGCGGATTAATTTTAAAACTGCGTAGTTTAGATTCATATCTTAAGGACAGTTAGTATTTTTGGAAATAAAAAAGGAACTACTCAAATTAAAATGAGGAATAAAAGGGACTGATACCAAATTAAAATTAGTAGTTTGCTTTCAAATTTTATATATATATCTTCTCTCTAGAGAGAAACAGAAAAAGCAAAAAAAAGTATAATTTACTCCGAAACGTTTAACCAAAACCGAGTAAAAAAGTAAACAAATTCACACAATATAAAATTTGCTTTATTTTGTGTTAATCTGCTTTGGTACGGTTTGTAGAGACATTAGGTATTTTTGAAGCAGGAATCATAAAAAAAAGCTATGCCCTCGTCGAGACTCGAACCAGAGACCTCTACAATACGCGCAGAGCTTGCTGACCACTACAATACGAAGGTGTGCGAAGAAGGCGCGAGAAATACTTCATACGTTTTGGTTTAAGAAAAGATTTTAGAGTATATTATATTTCTCCTGCTTTTTTGTATTAATTCTGAGTTAATATCTGAGTTAGTCTAATTAATATCTCTTTTTTGATAGCTTTCGCAACAATTTGAGCAAAATTATTCATCACTAATTAATTTTTTTAGAATTTCTGATCAGTAAAGCATATATTTATACACACATACATAAGTGGCACACACACGCAATCATAACCATAATGCTTCAATCAAAAAGGGGCTATTGACCCCCTTTTTTTGCCCCTAATAGCCTTTGAAAATCGTTGCCAACACCAAAATAATTCGTTTATTGCTCATCATAAATGCCGCGTTTACTACTCATCATAATGTAGCCAAAAGTTGCCAAATCCCGTGTGTACCGTATACTAAAAGGAAGCTATTATTTATTTAGTCTTTTTCAGGGAACTACAGAAGAATTTTCAAAACAGCCATATTTCTGAGTTACGTTTGGATGATTATAAATTTTTGAAATAATTAAAAAAAATGCCAAACATTTAATTAATTAGAATAAAAATTGTTAGTTAAAAGCCATTAATATGCAAAAGTAAGAAACAAAAATTTAAATTAAAAAAAAAATTTAATTCTTTCTCCAGATATAATCTGCTCCAGTGTAATCTTGAAATAAAAAATATTGTAAAAATAAGCAGTGTAAAATATAAATTCTCTAAATGAGAAACCAGAGAAACGATTGGGTAAATTAGAAACAATTGGCTAAATAAATATTTGAATAATTGTTTAAACGAAGAAAATGCAGAACAGCTAATGAACATTTTAAATTTGAAAATTAAAAAAGCAATTTTAAAGTAAATATACAGCAATTATTTTGAAATCCAGTTTCGAAGAAATGAATTTTATTTTTGAAAGAAACTTACTTAAAAGTAAAATAAATAAGAAGCTTAAGTAGTAATTTATGCAGAAAAGTTTCCAAAATGAGCGGAAAAACGCAAAAGAAAAGTACAAAAATTTCCAGGCTTATAGTCTAAAATGGAAGATAATTGAAAACGTCAATATGCTTAAAATTGGAAAAAAATTAAAAAAAGAATCAATAAATTTAATTTAAAATTAATTGAATGGAATATGAAAGAGAAAAAGAACCGATAAAATAAAAAGTAATAAAAAGCAAGTTCGCCCAAACAGTGTAGTGATTAGGGGAGATTACTGCGGTACCAAAGGCCCGGGTTCGAATTCCGGATAAGACATGGGTATTTGTAAATATATAGTGTCCGTGCGGCATGGGGGCACTCTAAATATGCGACAAGCCGAAAATACTCTCGTGTGGTTGGTGGAAGGGGAGAGGGGTGGGAGATCCCTGGACTTCCGCTTCCCGGGAGTGCTCTCCCTCAAAACTGGAGTAGAAAAATAGAACTCTAACCTGTCTTTGCAGTAGGTTCTGGTAACTATTATTCCATGTAATATGGATATGACAACAACAATAAAAGGCCAAGAACCGAGTTGAGTTGATTAGATGAAGCCTGTAAAATTCAAAAATTAAAATAAACTTGTAAACATAGTGATAAAATTCAGAAATTTAATTATAGAATGAAAGGCTTAAAAATAAAAAATTAAATATTTAAAATGGGAAAATTAATTTTTAATTTTTGAAATCCTTTTGGAGAAAATAGTTTGCATGTTGGGGAAAGAAATTTAATTTTTTAAAATTATTATTCCAAAGGGCTAATTTACCCTGAAGGACTATTAATTACGGTTTGGCATTTTGCATTGGTTCGCTACAAATGTCCGTTCAATTTTTGAAATTGTTGCCACCAAATGTTAGAGCCTTGTATTATATTTAAAGAAATTAAATAATAAAGAATCTGCATAAATGTATGTATATTTCTATAAATGGGACAAAACAACGGTACCTAGAGCTATCCAATTTTGAATAAGGTACGTTTCCACCTGAACATGGGCATCTGGAAGCCCGAAATTTGGAATCTGGAATTTGTTTTATTATCGCTTTCATATTTTGTAAAACTTTAACGAATTTTTTATTGAGAAACTCAACAATTTTAAAGCGAGCAATGGCAACAATATACGAAAAAAAAAACATTTTTGGCTCCAGCGCGGGGGACTGTGTATCCGAAATTCTAAAGATATGCTCATTTTAAAATTATTTTCCAATATTGCTGTTGAACTGAATTTTATGGTTTAAGCTAGAAGAACATGATATTTAATAAATAAAGGTAGCCCACAAAACGTTAAATAAATGTCCCTTTGGACGTAATGTAAAATATGAAAGCTTTCAGATTTTTTTATTAATAAAATTAGTATTATTTTAATTAAAGTAAGTACATCTAACGTGTGTAAAAAGATTTTCCGCGTGTGGTAAATATTTAATAGTATTAATATAAGGGGAACAAAAAAAGGAAAAAAAATGGTGTCAGGAATCTATTTTAAAGTAAATGTACAAAGGTCAAATGTAAGATGAAAATTTCCTCACCATTTCTTTAAAATAATTTTATTCAATCCGTGTACATTAAAAGTATAGATTCACAAAATTTAGTTTTAATTGGAATATTCCTTTACTGTGTTCTTGTAAAAGGGAATACCTGAAACGTAGTTACAATTTATAATTTTTTCATGTGAAGTAGTTTATATAAATGTAAAGCAGGCTAGAGTTTCCTAAACTGTGATATAAGTACTAATAAAACGTTGCATTATTTTTATGGTATATTTTTTGCACAAAAGATTTAAATGCTTGTTCAAAATAACGAAAAATGGCACAATTTTTAATCGGATAAAATTTTTATGAAGCTTAAAATATTTTTCATTCTTATACACGTGGTATAAAATTTTAACCTCCAAAGACAGTAAAGAATAAATGATTAGACTTACTGAACAATACCGATGATACACCCCGATAAGTTCAGTAATGACATTTGGCTTGTGTTGCTTTTGCTGTACGTGTATCAGTACAAAATAGGAAACTAAACATAGTTTTAATTGTGTTTTGTGGAACGGTTATCCAAATTGTACTAATCTGAATCTAAACTTCATCAAACAGGCTATATTGCATCAGACTTTGATTTGATGGATGGTGTCTTATATATTTCCAGTGTGAGATAAATCAGATAATCTAAGCGGCGAAGGAGAAAGTGGAATATTGTTAAGTCTACAGATGGTTCATGTTTTTTTTTCAGTTTGAGAAATGGCAAAGTGCTGCTGAAATGTTATTTCAGAGAAACCTTCCAAGTACAGAATTTAGAATAGTGATAAAATGCCACTGATATATTGACTACAAGTTATGATAGCTTGAACTCTAATACGAAATGATTTGCTGATTAATCCAATAAAATTCCATAAAGGAATTTTCCTTGTCAGCAAATATCTTAAATACATCTCTTCAGCATTTCTCATCTCGCTGGCAACGGCACCATTATTCCGCCTAAATAAAACCGTGATGTATCAGACTAGACAGAATGATGCTATGCTGTCTGCTCCATATGACATTCGGTGTAGCAATATGTTGCTGAGGTGTCAAAGAAATCTGAGAGGCGGTTAAAGGGCTCGTAATGTAAAACATTAATAAACATGACATACTGCGACAGACGATGTTGTGAAATATGTTTCTGTTCGCAAATGTTGAGCCCATAATGTCGATGACACAAGGCGGTCAGCCAAAGACATCTTGTTGTAAACGGAACCTTCTCTCGACATTGCTTCATTGTGGTATCCACAATCTTCTCTTCGTGTGTTACCTGTATCCTATTACTCGGTATCCTTTTTCGAATGCTTTAGACCACCCTCGCCATATTGTTTCAACCATGGTAATGCCAGAAAAGAAAAGGTTATCGTATAGAAAAGGTCAGGGTTCTTTCATGCCAACAATGCAGCTTCTGCGAAGGCGCGGCCGTAATTTCCCAGTTGTGGCATTAGATGGATTAGTTGCAGCACATCAGATGTATTAGAGGCTTCCTTGGTCGCAGCTGAAAGAAAGATTAAAACGTTTTTCAAAGTTACTTCACTTTTTTATATAGCATCAAGACTTATCTGTCCATAGATCCATTTTGCAATCTCACTAGCTTTGCAATTTTTGGGCTATTGAGACTAAAATGGTAATAATTTATTCTGAATTTTCGTCTTAACATGTTCTGAAAAAATAAAACTTACAGCTACATTCCTTTTAGTCTTTATAATTTTGAAAACTGTAATATACATACAGAGAACTGTAGATATTTTTGCCATTTGTGATATGTTTTACTCTTCATACATTTCCTGACTTAATTTATTGCATTTTCAGTAGTTTTTGACTCTCATTATTAAGTATATGTGCAAAATGTTATACTTAATTTGAGACAATATTAAGGCGTTTTTTTTGTCCAAAGGGCCTTTGTCCCTGAAGGACCCTATACTTTACCTGAAGGCTTTGTCCCTATACTTTACCCGAAGGACTATTGTTCTCGTTTTGGCATTTTACGTTGATTTACTATAAATGTCCGATTCATTTTTGAAATTGTTCCCGCCAAACATTATCGTCTTGTATTACATCAAAAAAAATTAAGTAATGAAGAATCTGCATAAATGTATGCATTTTTCTCGCATTGTGATAAACCAACGGTACCTAGAGTCATCCAGTTTTGAATAACGTACGTTTCCACCTGAATATGGGCATCTGCAAGCCCAAATTTGGAATTTGTTTTATTATCTATTTCATATTTTGTAAAATTTAATGAATTTTTGATTAACAAACTCAACGATTTAAAAGCGAGCAATGGCAACACTCTACAAAAAAAAACCTTTTTATCTCCAGGGCGCGGAACTGTGTATAGGAAATTCTAAGGATAGACTGATTTTAAAATTATTTTGCGATGTTGCTGTTGAACTGAATTTTATGATTTAAGTGCGAAGAACATGATATTTAATAAATAAAGGTTACACGCAAAGCGTTAAAAAAGCCACTTTGGACGTAATTTAAAATCTGAAACATTTCAGATTTTTTTTTTATTTTTATTTATTTTTATTTATTTATTTATTTTTAATTTTGAGGAATATTTTACCTCAACTTATGTTAATATTATAACATCGTTAGCATATCAATTTAACGCGAACTGTTTTACTACGCGATTTTCCTTTATATCGCTTCACATTTTAAGTAATTATTATAAATATGGAGCAATGTATTAATTTCTATCAGATCAAAGCAAACATCTCAGTACTGGTAATTTGTTCATCTATTGCATACACACTTTGAGAAAATGTTTGAAAACTTCAATATTAAAAGAATTTGCAAAAAAAATTGCTTTACATATTTAACGTCCTTTTTCTGACACATGATTTACTTTTGCAAAACATAAAACTAGAATTATATAACATAATTAAAACTTTCTTTTTTTCTTTTTATTAGATTTTCGCTGCATAAACCAATATAATATCACTTGTAATGTTAAAGAGATATTTAAAAGTATTCCGCATGCCTTCGAAATGGCAGAAATGTTCCCTACTATTTTCCCTACTACTTAGAAATTCCACATTACTCCTCCAGCTCCTTGCACGTCTATTTTAACCAACTAGTGGTAAAATAATATGAAAGCAAAGCGGTCGAGTTCGAGACATTGGTATGCAGGTAAAGCCATCAACAGTATAAAAAGCAGTCTCGGTTGCAAAGCCGGGGCATAAAACGGAGATACCACAAGAAGGGAGAGACCTACATGAATATGGATGCGGAACCCTAGTCATTAGTCCGCCATCCTCCAGAAAGATGGAAAGGATGTGGGGGATGCGGAAATTTGGACGCCGTGGAATTAATGGTGGAGGCCCCAGCGGCGCGTTTTAATTGTCGGGGCGTGACGTCATGTATAGCCGCGATCGAACCTGCACTATGCAAATTATTCGCACTTTCCTTTTGCCTAAAGCCCTCCCCGCTGTTCGATAAAAACGACTCCGGATTTTCTTTTTATGTTTAGTTTTCGCCTTTCCCGAGTTTTTTTTTATTATTATTTTATCCGAACGGCAATTTGGAGAGTTTTTTTTTATATTATATTTTCTTTTTTTAGCTTTTCTCTTTCTATTCTTTTTTTTTATCTTCTCTTCGTCGTTCACATGAAGCGAGGAGTTTTTATTAAATCAAGGAAGGTCTGCTTCCAATGTGAACGAAGCTTCTGCCTCGATAGCCCGTCCGAGAAAACATAAGGATTCTGCTTTTTTTTCCCTTTTCCAACGCTGAAGATTTTTTTTTTTGTTTTGCTGTTGTTATTCCTTAGAGTTTGTTTTCAGCGCGATAGCTTTAATAGGCAAGCTTTATTTTTTTAATTTCCTATTGGTTATCATACATCATGGATTTTTTCTCCTTTATCTTTCGTCTTTACTTTTTCTTATCTATTCTATATCAATTACACATTTTTATTGTTTTTTGCACCACGTGCACTGCTAGTTTATTGCATGCCGAGAAATGTCTACGTGTGAAGTTATTATAAGCAACTGCTGAAAATTTAGCAAATTTACAAAACATTAATTAACCTTTAATTTTAGTTTAATAAAGTCTTACGTTCTTATAACGTTTTATATCTTATAAAAATAGAATAAAATTGTCTTATAAAATAGACTAAAAATAAATTTCTAGAGCATCTTTATTGCCCCGTGTATGCAGTCTCTAATTTCAGTCAGAAATGAGAAAACGTTTTTTTTTTAATGTGGAAATAATTATGCATATGATATATATATATATATTATATTTTTCGAGCTTTTATAAAAGGAGAGTTATATAAACCATTTAGTAGGAATGAAACTTTTTTACAACTCTCAGATGATATTATGATGATGCATTATAATGTTGTGCTGCCGTTATT
>KK117625.1:188999-243006 GCA_000611955.2 Stegodyphus mimosarum | reverse complement strand
ATTTAAAGACTTCAAATCATTAAGTGCATCAAAATTATTTTTTGTTTATTAATCTTTTTCAATCTTTATTTATTAATCTCATTAACAAATTATAATTATGAATTTAAAATTAAATTTCCAAATTATATTCATAAATTTATCTAATTCCTTTATGAAAACATGTGTCTTAAATTATTTTCCGGATGTCATTTTTGTTTGAAAAATAAAACCATCTTATATTTTCTGAATTATTTTCAGTCTTCTTTTAAAGAGATTCAAATGAATTGCGGGATTATATTTTTTTTAATGTCGTTAAACTCAGTCTAGACGAATAAAATCAACACTCTGCTTGTATTTAATTTTATATTGGTAACTGATGAGATTTTTATATTAGATACCTTATTTCGTGTTACTGAAATGGTTTTAATTCTCATCTGCTTCTGAAAATATGAGTCACATTTATATTAATTGTTATTATTATTAGTATTGTTATAACTTAGGGTATTGTTATAACTTAGGATCCAGTGCGATTCTAAGTTACGATAATGTTCACTACTGCTCTAATAATATTTGGTTCGACGAAGTCTATGATAATACTCTATTCTGTGAACAATCTAGGCCCTACAGATTACATATTACATATTTAGCAACATCTGAAGGTCAAATGTAGCCTTCATTTTGAGTTAAACATATGCATGGCGGGGGATGGATTATCAAAAACATGTGTATTAGGTGTTTTATATATTTTAGCTACCAAAACGTTTTACAGTGTACGTTTTACCTGGTTTTATTAAACGAAACAGACTTTTAACAGTTAGAAATGTTCTTGCATGCAGACCGGTTCGTAACGAATTGAATTGCGCACAGAATCGATGAAAGCTTGATAAAATTTGCTTCTCCGAAAGCACTTCCCAGTTCTATAATTTTCCGTATAAAACTTCTTGTAAAGTTCTGTTGAGAATGAGAAAACATAATCAGTAGTTATCTCTTGAAACTATTATGAATGTCAAACACAAAGAAGGCAAATTGCCTCGAAAAGCACAGCTCGTGCGATGATCTTTCAATAATCTGTACTTCTGTGTTAAAACTGGAAACAGATGCTCTCTCTCATCCTATACGTAGTTTCCCCGCGTCCTTCCACTAGCTTCGATTTCTCGAAATTGTTGCAAGGCACATACTAACAGTTAAAGAAGGACGAATATTGTTGCAGTACAAAAGGATCGAACCAGTTGCAATCACACAGAAAGCGAACCAAAATGTTTTGGCATGCAAAACCTTTCTTGATTTCACTCCAAATTTGGCGTCCAAAATTAGTCTCCATATCCGTAGAAAACTTGGCTAGCCATTTACCTCATTGTAACCCTGCATTTCTCTTTTTCAGGCGATGCATCGCATTCTATGCCTTTTCATACTACATTATACAAGCGATATTGAAATTTCCATATAACTTCATTAATCTCTCTGTTGTCATTGGGAAGGTTCGCATTAAGCGCATTCGTGTGTCATATTGTGCAGCAGAGATTAAAGACTGTTCTTCGAATGGGGTAGGAGCATCACTTGATGTAGTATGATAATCAAAGCTACATCAAACTGACTATCCCAAGAATAGATTACATGCTACTTTTGGAACCTGCCATGTATTTAAAGATCACTGATGCTTTTTTTTTCAAATGGTCTGAAGCGCTTTAAAATAGGACTTCTAGAACTTTTTGACATCTGACATACGCAGAGCTTTCTGTATCTCACAATCCCGCATGCCACCGACGAAGTACTGCTGAGACACTATTTCCTTTCTGTTGGACAGTCCGAAAAAACAAGATGAGACAGGCTTTCAACATCCGTGACAAGCTCCTGTAGTGTTTACGTCTGTCTCTGTGGGCGAGATATTAACTGAAGTCTGCTATAGTCTTTTAAGCACTTCTCTCCAAAGCGCATCTCCAATTGTGAGGGTAGAGCATCGAAGTCTAGCCTTTGATTTTCGGTCAGAATTTGGAGAATGTCTGCTTCCAGAGAAGAGGTGAGATGGTAGGCCTAAATTTCTGTAAATCATCTATTTGCATCCGCCACTGTAGGGAGCTGAGTCTTGTACGCTTGTTTGTGTTTGCCAAGAGATCTTTTCATCACGCATGGATATTCTTAAATTCCAGGGAAAAGTTGTATTTCCTTAGAAAGTCTAATCCGATTACTAATTTTTTGTCACATACTTCGTGTACTGATAGGCGGCACTTCCAAATGTGATGCTAACGTTTAGCTTTCCGTCGATGACGATTTTATCAATAGACGCAGCTGAAGCGAAACGGGGCGTTCGGATGAAGTCACCTTCCAGTCGTTAAGCCAGATCTTTTCGAAAGATGGTAACACTGGTTCTTGTACCGATGGTCACATTGCAAGGAACTTCATTTATCCCATATCCTATGATGAAGAGTCCATTACTGCTGCTACTCACTGGCGAAATCTGAAGCACTTTAATTTGTGGTTTCTCAATATCTGGCAACCTCCGTCTCCCAGATGGCTAGTTAGTTCCCCTTCGTTTTCTTGGGATGGTCTGAGCTCCTATGTCTTCAGGTGCTCTGCGGTTGTATTCTACGTGAACTTTACCACCGCAGTTCTAACACTTTAGGATAGGTTTGCTGTCATTCATATTCCATTTCAAAGAACTGTCGTGCCTAGTGTAATTTTCTTGACGAGCAGTCACTTGATCTCTCAGCTTCTGAACATGAGTAGTTCTGGATGTGAGGTGGTCTCAACGGGTTGCTTGCTGGACTGCCTCAAATTTTCATGATGAATTCTTGTTTTAAAAACTTTGACATTTACTTTTAAATTTTTTGAGGATTAAATGGAATAAGCAAAAAATTAAAAAAAGATAAAAACAGTATTTTACCGTTTGAATAAAATGCAAATGGGAAGTATATAGAAATGCTTATAATTTATATAACTGCTGGTAAAGTTTCACCGAAGCTATTAGATATTTTTCTGAATGCAGATAATAAAGGTTTATGGCAGAATATAGTACATGCAGCAAAATGCTGTTACAAAGTTCAGATAAACTGAATTTTTAATTGATTATGTTTTGCTGTACTAGGGAATTCTATTCTGTAATATTAATGATAAAAGAAAATGCTTATCTAATTTCGATTATGAAATAATACATATTTATGGATGATGTGGTTGTTTATAAACTAGAAACCAAATATCTTGAAGAGATCTTTTCTCGACGGAAAAAATTGCGCAGGATGTTTCAGAATTTTTTCATTTCTACATAGAAGCAAGTCAGAGTCCGCTGAACTTGGCACGTTTCTGGATGTTTCGTTGGTCTCCCTATTTTTCAGCTAAAAATTGATAAATTATACTAAATATTATAGTTTACATGTGCCAGGTTTCCTTTTTGTTTTGTTTTGAAACAATATCTTTGTTGTAAATCTAAAAAATTGTTAGCTTTTCTTTTGTGCAACTTGTATCAAATCAACTTTGACCTTCGAGTAGTGCGTAGTCCTTATTCCGGTCTATACCCAAACAAATTCCTCGATCTGTAGAGAAAGGCAAATGTAATCTATCCTCGGTATACTTCAACTGATTTTCACCAATATCTCTTTATATAAATATTTTGGCTTCCAGCATAAATGTTTTATATATCAGTGTGATATTGAGCAACATATTAGAGTTATTGCCTTATTCTCATGTTCGAAATCATTCTTTGAAATCATATGAAAGACAATAGAAAAATAAATGTAGTTAATCTCATAAGACGATATTTCAAAAGATTAATTTTTCATAGTGAAGCTATTACTACAAACTGCTAAGGGTTTAGACGGCTGAATACTGGTAGTTCAACTTGGAGTTTGAATTCTGCTAAAGAGACTAATTTACATAGTATAATCGCGGTATTTCCTCAGCATTACATTCAGCTATTTTTCTATGGAAAATCTTTAACAAAGGCATCCCTTTTGACAAATAGCTTTCGTGTCATGTGCTTTGATGTCCGCAACAAACTGAATTAAGTTACCAGTGTGTGTGGGGTGTATGCCCTGCAGTCATGTGCAGAAAATAAGATCTACGATTTTACTTCGTTTAAATTTTACTGTTTTTGAGGCCTTATTAAAATAAGCTACCCAATAAATTCCTGGTTTGTAGAATATTGCTATATAGGAAATTTACGCATCTGTTCACGCTGCCATTGCGTTAAGTATGTAGGATATGTATTATCAGTGTAGGATGTTTAGTCATCTAAATAAAATTCTTATAACAGTAATTCTAAAGAAATAACTCAAGTAGTAGCACTAGATGAAATAATTGTCTTAAAGAAGAAACTTTTAAGAAAAAAAAATTCTTATTATCTAACTGAACGAATAATAAAGCCAATTTAAATCATCACCAATTTACCCCAGAAAAGAAGTATTCCAGATCCCCTCAGTTGTTGATTCGCTTATTTATTTATGAGTTCTATTACCATTTTATCAATTTCGTTCACACGTGCGGCTGTAGACCGTCGAGATTTTAAATCGTTTTAATCTGCAATCCCCTACTATCTCTCCTTTCCTGCATCTGCTGGGGGAAAGGGTCTTTTCGCTTCGATGACCAGCGTCCGAAGCCAGGAAACGAGGCAGAAGCCACGGAATAAATAAAAGATGGGAGCCTGCCTCGATAAATGTGATCAGTATGCCGAGCGTGCTGTGATGGAGGAGCTCGTTTACTGCTGACCATCGGTCAGCCTCGAGGTCTCCTCTATAACGACCCCTGCCAAAACGATTATCCAATCTTCATCCGGGACCTCAACTGCTAATCGTCCTTCTTTCGCCCGTCCCTGACTCTACCCTGTAGCAATAAAAAGGTCTCGCTTGATAGACGAGAAGCAATTCTACTTCTCAGCATCTTTCGAAATTGCATGTATAGAGAATGAATTCCGTAGTATTTAGAAATGGAAATACTTATTTACCAATATTCGTGTAGCTTTAGATAATAAATAAGGGTTATTAAGTATAGCTGAAGATACTTAAGAAATTATACCAACACGCTTTTAAAAAGCTTTCAACGGAATCATATACCAATATAATAAATTAAAGACATACCACTCCTGCCACTTATATTTTTATTATAGCTGATTCTCGCAGGTAATTAATGAAACTAATTCTGGTTATGTTTACCATTCCCTTAATTTTATTTCCTGAAAAAGCTGTAAGATTGTAAAAATTACATTCTTAAAGTTTTAATGTAAACTGGCTGTGCTGTTTATTTTGCTTGATTTCATGAAAATGAGCTTCTTGTTTACAAATTGTGTAGAAAATGTGGAAAGTTTTGAATCTCATATGGAAGAAATAGTGCTAGCAAGTAAAATTTTGCAAGGGGGTAACTAAACTTTGTGGCATATTTATGAAGGTAAAATGCTTTCTTCCCTGTTTCTTTCAAGTTGAAAATGAATATCAGAGAAGAGAATGGTTGACAGAGCAGTCATTTGACACCACTGCCGAAAGGGCCCTAGAGTCAGCTTCTCTGGGGAAATTTCTTGCAGTGCATCGTTTTAATTCCTAGATATAAAAACGCTTTAAGTGTTTCTGCACATTTTTTGGAAACAAAAACAGGTCCAAACAAACATGCAAATCAATAAAAAAATCCCATTCAGAATTTCCATTTTCATATTAAAAAAATCTACAAAATTTCTATATAATTTTATTTGGAAAAAAATTATATTTTATAAAAAAATTTCTTGCAATGTTACATAATTTTTATTTTTTAATCTCTCGCGCTAATAGGAAATAAAGTTATCTGCCGTGTCTTGTGCCTTTATTGGGGAAAAGATATTTGCAAGGAAATGCCGACTTTGCGGAATTTGGGGATTTTAGGAATACGATGCTGCTCCAGCAATATGTCAGAGTTGACTTTACTTTTTTTAGTTCCTGACTTGAAGAAACCTGACGTATTCTTGTGCCTGCTAAAATATTTTTCATTCTTTCTGATTTGGGTCAGATACACATTTTTGTTCTTGAATGGAAATTGTTTTCAGTATTTTGAAGCTAATGTTTGAATCAGTAATTATGGAAACTGAAATTGAACTTTATTTCAATTATTTTGTTGCCAATAAATTTCAAATATATAACTCCTTATCTAAAACGGTTACATACACAGCAGAAAAATATTAAAAGACAGTGTTGAAGCATTCAGTAATGGCAGGGAAAACACTTATTGAATAGATAAATATAGATAACCCAGGTATTACGTGTGGTTCATCAGCTATTAACAAAAAAGCAAGCATTCAATTATTTCGAATAAGAAAAGTATTTTAATGTGATCAAGTTAAACAATTAACTGATTCTGGCCTTTGCTCTGACTTTAAAGAATTTTAGAAGCCTTTTAAACGTTATAAATCATAAAAGCTGATAAACTGAATGTTGTAATTTTTAAGAATAAATTAGTTACTTTTCGTCTTACCAACAACCAATGACTGAAGCCTGGATAATTTTAATTTTGCTTTGGATTTCTTTGGGAAAAAAGTTTTTTTCCTGAGGTCCGTATAATGTAAGATTTAGTCTCCAGGAATGTCTTTCACGAATGTATCCCACCTTATGCTGATAGTTTTCGATTGCTTTACTGTAATCAAAACCTTAATTTAACCAGCTCGTTTCCCTTCTTATTAGAAGTTAATAATAAACTAAACTTGCTTCAGTTTATATGAAACAGGTGAAAATTAAATTTTCATTTCTAATAATTCATAGAAAACCGAAGCCTTCGCTAACCAGTACTCTTGAAATATCCAAACGCCCGTCCCTGTACATTATCCGTCCCGTCCGTTTCCTCCCCTCCTCGTCCCGTAACGTACAAAGAGGTGTGAATATTCCAAATGACATCATTTTTACTTCCTAACATAGAAGCTTCCATTAGCCTTTTAGGGTAAGCTGTCATATCTTAGGGGAAGGAAAGAAAACAACATCGCAATCTCGGCCGTTTCGGGTAGTTGTTTCGGTTGGTTTGAATGCAAGGGTGTCTCAGGCATTTTGGCCTTCAAAGGCTTAACTTTAAATTTAATATTTTCGTTCTTATTAACTCTGTTGATTATTCAATATACGTGATGTCTAAAAATTATTCTTTTACTTATTTTTAACGCTAGTAATTAGTTAACATGTAGAGTCTCTCTCGTTTTGATAACATATACTGACTCAAGACTCTAAATGGAAATAAGAAATTTATCTCTATGTCCAATATTGAAACAATGAACGAAAGAAGGTTGTAAAAGACCTTATTTTTAAGAACTCAAGTAGTTGAACAGAATACACTCCTGATGCTTACAAAACCAGTCAGTATTTATGGCATAACTCAAAAGCAAACGAATTTAAATTTAAACTAATCTAAATATTATGTTAGCCAAAGGCTACACAGTAATAATTAAAGCGTAAGTGTGCTTAAATCTACACCAGCATGACAGCACTATTAGCAAGATTGACGCATTGCCGTAGACGGAATGCTATCGTAGAATTTCGACTAGTAACAGGTGGAACACGCTCTGACTAAGGCTGTCTAAAATCTCCCTTTAAATATTATATCTTGCTACCTCATTTAAATATGCGAGAGATAAAATTTGCATTCTGGCAGGAAAGGAAGAAGCGACAGTACTGTTTCTGAACTTAAAATAACTGGATAATTTAAATAAATCTTTGCAAACACGTAAACTGCATTGAAATAATCTTCATTCAAATTCTTAAAAGAAAATCTTCCATTCAAACATTATTTTCAAATTGTAATTATTGGAATTCGATTAACTACTTAACTATAGGTATGGAATTTAGCTGCTTAAAATACTGAATTAATTGTGAATCTATATTATTTTTATGCATGTTTTACATTGAAAAGTAAGAATTATATGAGTTGATTGCGTGTTCATAGACTTTATTTATAACTAGCCGCTGTGCGGCCAGCCTTCGTCTGGCTTTTAAGTGTACCGAAAAAATGCCTAAAGAGAACACCAAACATTAAATTTGAAAACTGCACAGAATTTTACTCTGCATAACAATTTTATCGAAAAAGAAACAAAGAACAACTTTAAAAAAATTCAATTGAAAATGCATTACATATAAAAAGCATACAATGAAATAAGCAATATCCCTTAATACAAATATTAATCATCCTAATAAATAAATTAACCAACTTCCTGCTGCCTTCTCTAGACAAACGTCCAGTATCCAAGAGAAACATTAAATTTAAAAACAGCACAGAATTATCGCCCTCATTTTTCCGTGCTGATATCAGCAACAATGGCTGTGTGCCATTGTTGTTCATATAATGAGAGAAAATTATCAATTTGATACAATTTCATAAAAAAAAAACTCATTCGAATTTTGAAAAATCGATGTGCACTGGCTCTTGTCTAGATGCATTTTGTGTACCAGATTTCATAGGCCTGGGTCTATTAGCTTACGCGCAGTACGAACGAAAGACACCTACACACACAGAAAGACTCGCCCTTTTAAATATAGATCTATAAAGTAATTAAACAAATTACCTTTGCAAAATGAAACAATCTTTCAATTTCTTAAACTGTTCAATAGAGTAAAATCTCGCTTTGCTATAGCCCATTATGTCTTAAAAGGACGCGATTTCGTCAGAAAACACAAAATTAAAAAAAAAAATCCTATTCGAATTTCAAAAAACTCGCTTCGAGGTGCACTGACTGGCTCATGCAAAAAAATCATGCTAAACGTTTCAATATCTTACAAACAGTGAAATAAGCAAAAAATAACACGAAAGAAACTCAAAAAACAAAACATTTCGCGCAGAATTTTACTCTGCAGAGCAACTTTATCAAAAAAGAAATCAATAAAAATGTATTATACATATAAAAAATGACAATGAAATATGCAGTATCCCTTAATACAAATATTACTTATCCTAATAAATAAATTAACCAACTTCCCTTTGCAAAATCTTAAGAACTCAAATGGTATAAACAGATTAAGAACTTAAACAGATTAAAAAATATCATGCAAAACTTTTTTATAATTAAAATTATATATAATTAAAACATAATATTACAATGAAATAAACAATATCCCTTGTAAAATGTTAATTATCCTAATAAAGTAATTAAACAATTTACCGTTGCAAAAAGAAACAACTTTTTAATTTCTTAAACTTTTCAGTCTCTTAAAAACAGTAACATAAGAAATACGATTAAAGATTGTTGCCAATCCGAAATTTTTAAAAGAATGAAACTATTCAAAATGATGCAATTTCATCAAAAATCTATCAACAACAATAAGAAAGGAAAATTGTTGCCAAAACTACATTTTAAAATATCTGAGATGTAAGAAGTGTATTCGGAAGCTTCATTTAAAAAATTTTAAAAAAATACAAAATATTATTATTTTTCCAAAATTCTTTTTTTAAAAGGAGTCGAAAGGATTAAAGTTCAACGTGTCCAAAAATCAAAGGAAAATAAACAGCCCATTTTTTAAAATAAGTTTTTTTTTAAAAAATTCCGCCGAAAAGGTGTTAAGCTCACCTTCCTAAATAAATTCGTATTTAATCGATTTATTGAAATACGAAATTTATTTTAAGTTCGTAAAATAGCTAAGTGTCTACGCTTCACGACGATGTAAAAATGAAATGTATAGAGTGAAATCTCGCTTTCCTGTAGCCCATTATGTCTCAAAATGACGCCATTTGCTCACAAAACATAAAATAAAAAATATTCTAATTCGAATTTCGAAAAAATCGCTTCGAGGTGCACTGGCTCTTGTGTAGATACACCTATGTACCAAATTTCGTGGCCCTGGGTCTATTAGCTTACTCGCAACACGAACGAAAGACACACCCACACACACACACACACACACAGACTCTTTGTTTTATTATATGTAGAGACTAGCTATTAATAAAAAAATCTTAATTCACAAAATTTTCCTGCCACTTAAATGTATCCTGACAAGTTTTGTACTGACATTTTTTGGGTGTTGAAATAGTTTATTATTTTTATTTTTTGACTCAGTGATTGTCTGAAGAATGCTCTTAAATCCCTATACATTCTCATTTTTTACTCTACGGATTTCAAAAAGACATATTTTTCGGTTTTGTTTTATGTATAATATTTAGAGAATATTATACACCTCTCTTTAGCACTTCTCTCACTCCCTCAATATATCAAGTTTGCATATTTGGAAGCTTTCTTAGACGTTAGAAATGTCAATATGGAAATCTTTTAAAAATTTTCGTAGTGTTATGTTATGTTACGTTACCAAGCATTTGTCATCCTGCTTTGAGAAACGTTTTGTCATAGCAACAAAATTGCACTGCACCATAGTGGTAGCTGGAAACCAATATGTCGCCAGTGACTAATTGACTCGACGATCTTTTGTGATCATGGGTTTGATTGCTAGCACCAATTGTCTGCTATTTTTAACAACAATGTTCATCGATTTCATTTAGATTTAACAATTTTTGTAAATTTATTTATTTGCCACATGTTACTGATCAGTTATCAGTAGCTACCATGGGTACTAATATGCTTCGGTTTAATTTTATTTTAAAAATGTTTTTCAAATTTACTAAAGATTTACTCCACAATCCTACACATACGATCAAAGAGCTAACATCGAATGTCTTAGGTCACTGTAACCAACAGTTATGGCAGGCGCGTGTGCATCATTTTCATTTTTAAACTATCTAAAGTTCCTGCAAATTCCCAAACACGTAATCGGATAGTTACTTGTTTGGACAGTTACTTCCAATCTATAAATTATTAGCACTCAACAGAACTTTTGAGTACAGTTGTGATTCCACATAGTTTTAAATTTAAAATTCCTTTATAATTTAGTGCACTGTTTATTACTGATGATCGAATAATCAATTTCTGACCAACCTCAACCTGCAATTCAGGAAGGATTATAATATGTACTAGTAACCAGCAGTCTTTAATTTAATTTTATCTTAAATATATATATAAATTTCTTGCACAGCCCCAGAGTAATGAACTCCGAAAGTTGACTCCAAGTAATTTCAACCTGTAGGTCACGACTGACCAATACGCTTGAGCTGCATCGACGTGTTCCCATACCATGAGTTGATTTTAAGTGTTGAAGGCCATTGACAGGCACTGATGGTGGCTTGATAAACATCGGTACGCTTTGTTTAATTCTAATATCGCTGGGTATCAATTTTACTGCACTGTTCCCTAGCGAAGTTTTTGTTGCACTGCTCGCACCGGAATCCCATTGGAAAATTAAGAGACGATTAAGCTGCAAATCGTTCGTGACCAACAGCATTAATATGCATCTTGTATTGTGCTCAAAAGCCTCGATTTAGTTTTAACTTCAAAATTAATTTGAATTTAATTCTGTCTGTCATTTCGGTGACCTACAGGTAACCTTCAGTCATCTTTTAGGTCACTGATGATTAACAGCCTTGACAGTTACTACTGTGCTCCAATTTTATTTTATTTATTTTATGTGTGCGTTTACGTTTGTTTTACCCTACACTAATGACTTATGGATTGCAGGTCATCAATGACCAACAGTCTTAAACGGTGTCCAGTTAACGGTCTGAAAGGGACCAAGGCTGTGCTTGGATTAATTTTAAAATCTATCTTAATTTAATCCAATATCTTGCACCTGTGACACAATCATTGAATTCCATGACTTTCATTCTTTGACTAACAGACTTTATGGACACCGATGCATTTCGCTTTAATTTTGATTTCAAATCTATCGGTGTTTTAATCCTTGCTTCACACCGATGACCTATACGTTAATTACTAATGAATGTCAATTTATAGATCAATGCTGATAAACTCTGTTGGAAGTCGTTTTAGTTCAATTTAAATTTAATAGTATAATCAAGTGATATAATTTAAATATATGTAACTTATAATGCATTCAAGTGATAAATGTTTTTATTAACATTTTCAACATTTTTAATTAGTAAAAGTTGATCCTAATGCCGCATATTCGGTACCTGATACAGAAAGGTTTCTCATACTGCAATGTTTCTTATAAATGCCTTTAAAAATTCGCATTCTGTGTTATATGTGGCCATCTTAAGCTCGCGCTAATGAATAAAACGTAATCATTATACTATTTTTAAGTCATGTGCGATATATAACATATATAGCATATTGCTATATAAAATCATGTAAGACACTAAATCAATGTATTATGAACATTTTTCGAACATGGAATGTATAAAATCAATGCAAAATTACTGTGCTTCATATGCACAGACTTCATTCGCATTTCTTTAGAATTAAGATATACATCCTATTTACTCCGAATTCATATACAGATCCATGATTTCAGATTTTGCTAAACATTTCTTTCCTATAATTATTTTTTAAACTAAAAGGGGCAATACAGTTTATTTATAAGCGAGTTGTGACAAAAAATAAATATCCCTTTTGTTTTGTGTCACAATTTCGGTTATAAGTAAGTTTAACTAGGAAAACGCCAAGATTATTTGCTTCAATTATTTAGGTTATCGAAACGTTATAATAAATTCTGTTTCATGCATAACATTTTGTGAACCGTCATCAATCCCACAATTACTAAATATAAGGAAAAACTAAAATTGTTTCTAATTTTCATTTCATGTAATCTGTTCTCAAATCATAATTTTCCGAATTCCTTTTGAAATTAAAATAATCTTTTTGTTGCTTTGTTAGAAATTTCTGCAGGCATTACCAAATACAGATTATCTCAAGTTTATTAATACGTTACTGACGCACTAGATGTAAACTACGTAGATATAAATGTTATTAAGAAACCTAATCCGCTTTTCAGCATTAAGAAAATTTGATGTGGAACCACAGGACTTCTTTGTATGGCCTATTAAATCATAAACATTTTTTACTGCATATCATTAAAATTTATTTCCTCGAATTTCGTTAGAGTTGTATTTCTCATTCAATTAATTCAGTTTTCACTTCGAGCCAAGGCAAAAATACTTAAAACTCGAAACATCTTCACTAAAAATTGTAAAATACAGAAAAACAAAAAACACAAATACAGTTAAAAACAGTTAAACAAAATTTTGGAATTAAAATTAGAGTTTCTATGCGAAAACGAGAATTCGGCTAGAGGGTAGGAAAACAGATTTTTTTCGGTGTACAAAATTAAAAAGTTTACTTTTGGTCCCACTCAGCAAAAAGACGCTAAAGTTGGTGAAGAACGAAACTTAATTCATTAATCTACTAACAGTTTCAAATACAAACAAATGGCGGCTTCGTTACGCTCAGTACCATTCAAACAATTTTTTATTGTTGATAATTCTACAACTATTGCATGCAGTAGATTAACTAAAGGCATATAAAACTTAAACCGGAACATAAGAATAACGTAATTCAATCCGTTTTAAAGCAGAAATGCACAATTTTCTAAAATATAAGCATAAAAAACTGAGCTCAACGTAACAGAGTGGTTATACATATATACATATTTATACGCGTTTGGTGTGGTCGATTGCATTTAAAAAGGGAGGTGCACAATTACATGTTATAGAATACCCATACACAAATTTCAACATTTCGAGAATATTTGTGTTTGAGGTATGTGAGATAAATGCATACCTACGTACAGACGTTATGATAAAGTCTCTTCTTAATACATTTAAAATCTATTTTACAATCCGACTTAGGAAAAGGAGCCCTTTATTCTCTCCTTGCGTACAGATGTCACTCAAAAGCATCGTTAAATTGGAGTCGAGAGTGATTAAAATGGATATCTTCGTTGAAATATAATACCCGAAAATTTTCACGATTACAACACTTGCTTTACTTCGTATGAGGGAATAAAAAACCGAGTTTTTTAATTCTAAATTTTAACTTCTTTCATTTACCAATTCCAAAAACAATATACATTATTTTTCAAGCATATATTGATTTCATTGTAGCTTGCTGAATCTATAGATGCTTACGTTACTTAGAAATTAAATAATATTACAGTGTATCATTTAATCGTTCTTTCACGAGCTTTCATAATATTAAAATTTTGAAGGAAAATTATGTTTTCCTATTGTGGAATTCCAACGTCAACGTTTTAATGATCAATTTCGAAGCTATTTTTTTACTTCACAACATTAGATTAAACTTCACTCACAAACTAACCTCAAACATATTGAAGTATCTAAGAAAACTTATGAATTACATTGACAATGAAACTTCAGTGACAAATCTTTGATGTTTAATATGTAAGCCCTTTCTAATCCATTTTTTATCGTAAACATGAAATTCATTTAATGCTTTCTAAGCAATATAGTGATCTTTCAGCATTAAAATGTAAAAACGTTATTAATCGTTTAATATACATTCAATGTCGAAATGCAGTTTACTTCATATCTTGCAAATTTCATAATTTTTCTCTTAGGATCGATAAATGCCACAAATTATCAGAAATAAAATAAAGCAAGCTGTAAAAGAATTACCTCTTTCATAAATTGAACATGGCTTCCACAACCTGGTTCCAAATTTGTGAATATCCAATCAATACACATTTCATTCAAAAAAATATAGAAGATGCTTTGCTATTGACGGCAACTCATTAGAATTTAATTTCCATCTAGAACCAAATAGATCGAATTTACTTTTTTTAATTACTCAGACTTATTCATTTCCAAAATTGATTACCTAATCCTGTCAAAACATCTATTCCTGTATAAAAAGCAAACTGAGTAAAAAGATTGGGTTCCTAGTAAATAGCATTTCAATTTATTAGAGATTCTTGGCAGCTGAATGGGTAGCAGTCGTGAAAGCATTAAGTCTTTGCTTTTGATCATCGCAGACGATTTTTCAATAGTAAGTCAAAAACGAGATTATTTTTATTCCTTCGGAAGTAATCGTGACTTGTTGATGCTGCAATGCAAAATTATAACTGCTATGTTAGAGTGAATTATGAAGATTTTAATACAGTGAATGCTATGTTTTAAAATTTGTTAATTTTTAAAGAGATATAATGACGTAAAAATAATCTGAGCACTTCAGATATTCTGTTTGAAGTAAGTAGGTGATTTTTAACTATCTCATTAAAATTAAATTCAAATGGAATACTGATATCAGTTTAGTCTATGTAATGCTAAAATGATATTTTGGATAAAGATGAGTAAATGCTTCAAATCAAAATTTTTGTATTCACTGGAGTTTAGGAAAATTGTAAGGAATTTTAAAATAAAAGTATTCATCTGACGTTTACAGAAGATGAAAGAATACAATACACAAAAGATTTCGTTAAATGTCTAAATTCTAGAAACACTTTAGAAAAACTTTAGCTATATTAAAATTTTGCTATATTAAAGTAATTCCTACTTAAATGAAAATTTCTTTATCATTAATATATCTATGCATCTTTTCATCATACTGAAATCTTTGCATTCAGTGGCAAATTTTAATCAAATCAGTATTTAAATAGAATCATTGGTACAACTATGTTTTTTAATAAAAATTTTACTTTTATTTTACTAAAGTTGCAGTATCATCCATAAACTTTATTTGCACTGTACTGTTATTAAGAAAAGAAAAATTTCCAGCATTGAAAGGATCTGCAGGTTGTAGCTATTAGAATATTTTTAAGTAAGAGATCTGAAAAATAAGCGGTGCCCTCACCGGGACTCGAACTTGGATCTCTAATATATGCGCCGAGTGTGCTAACGTTACACCACGAAGACAATCCGAAAGAGGCAGAGAATACCCCTTTTTAGAGGGCGACTCGGGGTCAGGGGACCCACTAGCCAAATCCTCGTGCCGACGTATTATTGCCCAGCATCTTTTAGTTCGGGAGCCACTGTAGAGTCGTTAGTATATTTTGAAGCAAGACACCTGAAAAATGAGTAATGTCTTCACCAGAATTCGAATCTGGTCTTCTCGAATAGGAGCAAAGTATGCTGCCCTTATACCATGAAAGTATGCTGTAAAAAGGCAGAAAATACCTTATAAGGTTATGCAGTCAGTTGTGTATCCTAGTGTTTTTTACTTCCTTGTACGAAGCAAAAAGTAAGTATTGTAATCGCGAAAAATTTCGGGTATCATATTTCAACGAAAATACCTATTTTGACCTCTATCGAATGCAATTTAACGGCGCTTTTGAGTGACATTCGTACGCAAGAACAGAATAAAGGACTCTTTTTTCCCCCAAAAAAATTATAAAACTGATTTAAAATGGATTCTGAAGAGAATTTTTCATGACGTCTCTGCGTGCGTACAAATACTAGCTCGAAAATGAGTATCCTCGGGACGTTGTAATTTGTATATAGAACTGCTATAACATGTAGATGTGCACCTCCTATTTTGGTTGCAAAAAAGTATATATATATCCACTCTGTTACTCGGCTCTAAGAGCTCAGTTTTTTTGTTCTTATATGTTAGTAAATTGTGAATTTTCGCTTTAAAAGTGATTGAATTACGTTGGTCTTATCTTCCGGTTAAGGTTTTTATGCCTTTAGTAAATCTGCATGCAAGATTTGTAGAATTATAAAAAATTTAAATGTTGTTTAAGTGCGGCTAATCCTAATCATTTTTCTCATGGCGGACATATTTGTTTACATTTGAAACTTAGGAGAATATTGGATTTGTTGCCAATCTAGACAAACAAAACTTCGCAAAAAAAAGATAACGCCTTCTTTTGCTATTGCGAATTAAATCATGCTTAATCCATTCCGGAATTTATTCGAGAAAATAAGTGTTTAAGATTTATTTCGAATTTTTATTATAGATATTTTGAGTTTTTATGTATTTTTGCCTTGTCGCGAAGTGAGAACTGAACTAATTGAATGAGAAATACTGAACTGTCTGCGAAAAACGATTTCTTTCCTTCCCCCTTCCTTTTTTTTTGTTTGTTTAATTTTTTTACACATCGTTTTAGATTTATTATAGTATTTGAATAGAATATGTAGCAACGATTATGTAATTCTCCACATGATATACATAATTTTTGGGCATTCTATAATGAGTAGTAATATGAATGAGATGTAACACTGTGAAGTGAAACTAATGCGAAGGTGTCTGGTAAACAAATATAGTGAATTTTAAAGAGTGCATTTATTCTGTTGTATTTTATGCGCTATCGATGAAGTAGATTTATTTCAAACCAATAAGTTTAAATGAAATGCAAAATGCGTATAATTTAATATTCCGCACAAAGAAATCATGTGTCGTACACATCAGATCAAAGAATTATGCTTCTGTAGTTTTTGTTATCATTTTAGACAACTTGTAATTGACATAACGAACGAGACGAAACGAAGGCCTGATAGAAAAATATAACAAGAATCCGGATTGTACTGTTATAAACAGATATCCACTAGTGCTTAGAAATAAGAAATAAAATATTACAACACATTCATATTACACCCACCAACGGCCGAGCTGTAAAAGCGATTAAACACTGGTTGATCGGCTCGAGGTTTAAGTTCCCGGGAACGGGCTGGTTGTATGGGTATTTTCGTGGTTTTCCACATGTGTAACGTGGATATGAGCGGGTTTCCCTCAAAACGTCCTCCACCGGCATCCCTCCCTTTCCGTGTAATGACTAATGGTGGAGTACATGATAAATAAATAATACATTAATATGCACAATAATAGTCGTCATATTTCATGTATAGGTCAGATTTCATATACTTGCAATCTTAGAATAAAATCATTTTCAAACAAGACTTAACGTTGAAATATAATACAAATACACTACTCAAACTAAAATTTATAGCACATGTGATGCATTGGTGCAGACAAGTAAACATTTAAATAAAAATATATGTATTGAGAGATTATAAAACGAAGCAAGAAAAAGTTTAAGTTGGGTTATTTATTATATAATAAAACACAGGTATGCTATCGATCACGTAATGTTACCAAAGTGGAGTATTTTAACTAAAAACTTGCTTCCTTTTACTGTGCAGATTGCGAAGCTCTCTAAGTTTACAATTGCCTAAAACGGCCTCGACAAATTACTTGTTCTTGATGCTCGTATCAGCTCAACCACTGACTAATGGTAGAGAAAAATACAGAAGATTTATAGAACAGTTATTGCTAGTATATCCTTCAGCAAAGCAGTGCCCAATCTGAGCTCTGCGTGCACTTCACAGGGGCTCCGCTTCCGCTTCAGAAACCTAAAATGAATAAATTTAAGGAATAAGAAACAAAAAGTAGAATTGGGAAAAAAACTAGAAATTACATTCTGAAGGGGAATTCACCAAGTTCAGTTTTGCATTTGATACAGTAAACAATGCACTGTCTGCCAGAGGAAAAGCAATGGAATCGCGTTGTTTATAACACGAAAGATAAGAGAACATCCTTTTTGGATCTTAAAAAGAAGTTGTCTTTCATCACGCATTAAGTATTACACGTGGCAAAGGCAAAATGAACAACTTGTGAATATTGTGCGAGAATTCTAACCCGAAGTTTTTGCAGTATGGTATTTGATGTGGTTTATAATTATCTTAGTTTGACTAATTTGAATGGCGTAGTAAAATGTTTGAACTATAGTGACTAATACGCCGCCCAACCGGGATAGTGCTTAGTGACTCTGACTACCATACCGAAGAACCCGGGTTCGAATCAGTAAAGGCATGGATACTTATAAATGTATAGTGCCTGTGTGACAAGGGGGCTGTCTAAATATGCCGTGAGCAGAAAAGTCCTCGCTAGAGGTTGATGGTAGAGGAAGATGGGTGGGAGAGCCTCGGACCTCGGGATGTTCTTCTTCAAAACTGGGCGCAAAACTGAGCAAAGTCGTGCTATCACCTGTATGGTACCTGAGGTTCTTGCCAACGACAGGTGCAATCTTGCTCCTTTCCACGAGAAATTTTTTGGGCTTGCTCTGATATCAGACAAGCGAGATAAGTCACAACAAAAAATATGTAATTTTTAAAATGTTCTTCATGAATAATTAGGATATGAAAAAATGAAATCCTTTATTTTAATTTCTGAGTCAGATCGAGCATTTTGAACCGCATGATGATAATAAATATTTATAGAAGAAATGAGATGGTTTTATTATTTCATCTTACTGCTAAATGTTTCATTATTATCCAAGTATGTCGTAAGCTCAACTAATACTTGGAAAGACATTCTTGCCCCAAGACGTGTTAAATAATATACATTGTTTTTTTTTAAAAAAATGCTTAAAGCATGCAAGAGAATCAGAATTTTTGAAGCAGCTAGAGATTGTTAGTAAGGTATTTAGACAGCTAAATTAAATATATAAATGTAAAATCAATTTGTAGGCATGTATGCGTTTTCACATTAAATTACGAATTTGACGATGAGGAAGAAAGTTTCTAAGATGCTCAAAATTTTGTAATCATGTTTTTGCCTTCAGAACCAAAAGAAAAAAAGCTGTTACTAATAAGCTAGGTGTTTATTCAGTTTCTTTAAACATAGCAATGCAACATAGTGTAAAAATAATTAAAATATTCAAAAGCTATTTCATGTTTTTCAGTTTCACAAGCTTATTATGAGAAAATTTGTTATTAGAACTACTGATCTCGTCAGATTTTACAAAGGTCTCAAAAAAGTCAACGGAAATCTATATTAGGCTCTTTAAATGTGGCAAATCACAAAAGAGCTATCTGTCTAGGGCAGAGGGATGTCTTCATGAAGGATGTTCTGAATAAAATTAGTTTGTATTCACTTTAAACGAAGGGAAATCACACAAACAAAAATAATTTTGTAGCTAGTCCGATCGCCTAGCTTCCTCTAAGTCGAGCTTCTAACCATTCAGGCTTTTAACCACTTTGCCAGCAGTGGGGGCGAAGAAGGATGTGAACCGTACTTTCAAAAAGTGGAGAAATTAATGGTCTACATAAAGTTTTAAAATATTTCTTTATGGAAGGGACGGAGAAATGTGCAAAACCGGATCATTATAATTTGAATAAATAGAAGCGTAAATCTTAGGAAATATATATGTTACGGTGAAACACCGAAATCTGGAGAATGTTGACTTTCACCGGTGAATGTCAACATTCATATAGTCGTTTGGTGTACGTCCGAAATATTTTCCAAATACTCTTATCTCTGACTTACATCAATGAATGTCGACATTCACAATGTACTAATGGTGAATGTTGAATATATGAGAATATCATATTTTCTTCTCCGTAATTCAGTCGCGAAAAAACACACAATACATTCAAAATTAGAAAGGAAAATAAAAGAAGTTAAAAAACTTACTTAATTATACAGTACGTAGTAAATGAGAAACTAAAATAATAGTAATAAAAAACTTACTAAATTATGTGATTCAAACCTGATTCATTGCAACAACTTAAACTATTATGAGACTTTGAATTGCACAAGAGGCATTTGCGTTTACAACTGCATTTATGGGAAATAGCCAGTCGCCTCTCTTTTCGACCTACACCAGAGCATATCTGTGATTGTCGACATACACCGGTGAGGGTCCCAATGTACAAGAATGCAATGTTATATTCGATCTTTCACCGACGTATTTGGCGAATGTTGACATTCTCCGGTGAAAGTCGACATTCTCCAATCTCGGTCTTTCACAGTAACATATACATAAAACCATCGTCGTTTAAATTGATCAGAAGTATTTGCAGAAGTATTTGCCATATTCGCTAAAGTGTTTAAAATAATTGAACGTCTTACAGTATTTATTGTTGAACAATGTATAGAAAGGAGTGATATTTAGGCATAAGGTCATACACACGTATGATATTTACGTATAAAGTCATTTACGTATAGGCTTAAGGTTTCCTGACATTTATATGTTTAATATCAAGTTATTTAACGAACTTTCCTTTTCGATTTTGAGATTTTCTGAATTGATGGCAATTTTGCACTTTTGATAGAAAAAAGCGTGGTTTACCAAAATTGCTACCTATGTAACTATTCACTTCATATTCGAAAATGAATTTTGCAATATAGTTCTTTTCTTTGATATTCTAATTGCACTTGAATTAATTTTACTATCATAGTTCATCGAATTTCTTTTTCTACTTTTCTTTACCTCGATGTAAAATTTTAGTTACAAAATAATGACATTTCTTTAACATTAACATTTCTCATGCATCTATGAGTTATTCTTCGTAATCGTTGTTCAGAAGTTTAATTATTTAAAGGAGTTTGCTGCTGATAACTTTTATACAGAAAGATATGTTTTCTCTTACTATTATCGATAACGCTTTTGTAAAATTTCAGAAGTTTCAATATCCACGCTATTTCGCTTCTGAAGATAATTAACCTATACCTGATCGCCCTCAAAATCGATAGGATTTTGCTTTGATTAATTTCATATTTAAATCTTTAATGACAGTAATGAGTTCTAATTCTAACTCTTGGTGAATCTTCAGAGTTCTAATCAATATGATTTAAAAAGCATCGGCTATGATAATTCAACGCATAAATATGGTATCGAAATATATAAATCGTATTAAAAAAATTAGAATTTCTTTTTCTCCTAATCATTCTTTATCCCCAACCAGTCTTTCAATTTTAATTTTGCAAAAAGAATGCACTTTGTGAATTAGACTTTCACTAATCCGAAACTTCTTGTGAAAAAATTTATCATTAGCATCAAAATATTTGAATTTTTGTTAAAGGTATTAATTCCAATGCAATTCTTCACAAAGCTTTAAAAAGGTTTAGCTAATAGTTGCTAATTTGCAGCCAGAAGAGCTAGTAATTCCGTTTTGGCATTTTGCGTCGCCCACTATAAAATGGATTTTCACTTTCAAGTTGTTGCCACCAATAATTAGAGTCCTGCATACAAAGAAGTTAAATAATGAATTTGAAGAAGTTAAATAATGAAGAATCTTCATGAATCTAAGTATGCTTCTCGCATTGAGAAAACACAACAACGTAATCCTCCACTCAAATATGGGCATCTGAAAACCCAAATTTAGAATTTGGAATTTGTTTTATTATCTATTTCATATTTTGTAGTACTTTAACAAATTTTTTATTAACAAACTCAACGATTTGAAAGCGAGCAATGGCAACGCTGCACAAAAAAAATTCCTCTCCAGCGTATGAGATTGTGCGTTAAAAATTCTAAAGATATGCTCGTTTTCAATATTTTGTGATATTTCTGTTGAATTGAATTTTATGGTTTAAGTGTGAAGATTATTATATTTAATAAATAAAGGTACCACACAAGACGTTTAAAACACACCCCTCGTATTATAAAATCTGAAACCTTTCAGACTTTTTTAACTTGATTTTTGCTCAATAAATAGCATTTTTATTTACAATTAACTCTTGATTAACCAAGGGCGAATTAAGCGAGTTGCGGATGAATCAGCCCCGATTGAAAATAATTAACTCTACTTATTGTTGAACAATGAAAACTTTACTTTCACAAATCATTAGTATAGAATAAACCTATCTACTTAAAATACAAAAAAGGAAAGAAAAATGCATGGGATAACCAAAGTGGGAGCTGATAATGTCACAGTCATTTAACTTATTTCTTTAATTTCTAATTGTGTTTTATTGTTCCGTTATTGATACTACATTCTTTTAATTTTTCGATTAAATCGATTTCATTTATGTAACCAGATAAACTTCCAGGCTGAACTGGTTGAGAATATTGGTAATCTTTTAATTGTGTTTTTCGGTTAATAATAAAAATAATAGAGTTAATATCGTTAAGAATTTTGTACATGTGTAAATAATTTTAGACAAATTATACGTAAAATTTTAGTAACATGAAATGGCTCAAGAGACGAAGTTCTGCCCGAAAAATATGATTACAGCTTCAAATCTATTTACTATTGAGGTTAATGGCTATCTGGCTAATTTGGCGAGATAACGCCAAGCGGCGATTGTCTTGGTGACTAATTTTTATCGCAAAATTTAGCGAGAAATCCCCCAAACTCGCCGAAATTGGCGAACATTTGGTGGCATTTTAGCGTGGTCCCTGTATATCTCTAATTGGTACTGTAACCGAATAACTTTTATTGATCCCTATATGTAACTGTAATCGTATCTTGTTCGTATATTCAACTCGTATATTCATATAATATATAACCGTAATGGCTTTCAGTAATTTCGAGAAATGGAAGGTACTACGGATTTCCAGGCTTTCGGGAGAAAACTATATAAGACCGGAGAGAACATAAGTTTTCAACTTTAAGTTCTGAGCTGATTTTGAAGTATTAAGAGATCTCCGCGGGTGCTTCAGGCAAGTGATTTTCCTCGAACTATTCACAATTTTTGCTCTAACAGTTTGTCAACAGGTATGTTTTAATCGATATCTTCCTTGATGTATAATTTTATTGTGAGAATTTTAATAACCACAATGGTTTGGCAAAATATCGCATACCAGGAAACCTATTACACGATAGACATGGAAATAAAAATTACCATACGAATGAACATGTAGCATTAGGACATTAGGCATTTTTTTTTTGGAAGCAGGAGTCATGAAACATTAGCTGGGCCGTCGTCGGGACTCGAACCACGGACCTCTTAAATATGCGCCGAATGTGCTTAACCATTACACCACGAATATGTGCTAAGAAGGCGGGGGAAATACCTTATATACTCCCCCTTTTAAAAGGCGACTGGGGATTAGAGGAGCTAGTCGCCAAATCGTGGTTGTGGAGAATCATCATCCACTACCTTTTTAGTTCGGACCTTTAGTTCTGTAGAGACATTAGGTATTTTTTTTGGAAGTAGGAGTCATGAAAAATGAGCAATACCCTCTCTGGTACTAGAACCACGGACCTCTTGAATACACGCCGAGTGTGTTTAACCATTGCACCACGAAGGCATGCTAAGAAGGCGGGCGAAATACCTTATAAACTTTATTACAAGAACCACACCAAGAGAAAACATTTAGCAAAAAATTATGCAAAGCGGACTTTATCTTGTTCTACCACGTTTTAAATTTTTTGTGATACAAAAAAAGAAGCTACCATTCCCACTCTTGCTTAGAGGAAGAAAGTAACACCACCATCAAATTTTAAAAAATAAAAAGAAATAAAAAAATTATGTTTTACCAAAAGAATTTTGGGGTAGCTTCTAAGATTACCACAAGGCTCACAGGAACGCATAAATAGTGCTGTTGGGAATGTATACACAGGTACCGAGATCTGTAAACTTAAAAGTGCCTTGTTTTTATGAAAACTATAGTACTGATCCGAGAGATTTAATTTAAACTGTTCTTTTTGATTAACCTTTTATCATTAGCAGTCCTTTTGCTTAAGTTATCAGCTTATGCATGGCGTTATGAAAAAATTACTTCCTCAGATATCAAATACATTTGAAAAGCAAAACTGAAAATGTGTGTTATACTACGTAAGAAAGTTACCCTTTTATGAGCGCTGCAGGGGAAAAATTGCGAATTCCTCTCCCTTGCCATAAGAAGATCTTTTCCAATTGCAAAATATGTGTGAAAGGTGTCAATCGTTTTTAGTGTCACTTCATCTACTATTACTGATAACGAAAGCCCTTAGAAAGTGTTTAAGTTATCAGAAGCCGGATTAAATTTTAGTAATCTTTTCATTTTATGGCAAATGCTGAATTTGTTTTTCAAAAATTCATACTATTTATTATATTATCGCAGCAAAATTTGGAGTAATGCTAGAATTCCTAACATAAAATTGCTTTATTTTGATTAATTAAATTGCAATCAATTTATGACAGAATAAAAGCGTATGTACATTGCGGAAAAAAATCAGAAATCCTTCAGATTTTACATTACCCCCAGAGTGGCGTTTTTTAAAGTTTTGAGTGCTCCTATTATTTATTAAATATCATGTTCTTCGCATTTAAAACAAGAAATTCAATTCAACAGCAATATTTTAAAATGAGCGTATCTTTAGAATTTCCGAGTCACAGTACGCGCGCTGGAGATAAAAATGTTTTTCTTCCTGCAGTGTTTCCATTGCTCTCTTTGAAATCGTTGAGTTTGTTAATAAAAAATTCTTTAATGTCTGACAAAATATGAAATAGATAATAAAACAAATTCCAAATTATGGTTTTCAGATGCTCATATTCGGTGGAGGATTACATTAGTCAAAATCTAATGGCTCTAGATACTGTTGTTTTATCACAATACCAGAAACATACCTACATTTATGCAGATTCTTCGTTATTTAATTTCTTTATATATAATACAAGGCTGTCATATTTGGCGGCAACAGTTTGTAAAGTGAATCAACGCAGAAAATGAACCGATGCAAAATGCTGAAACGAAATTAATGGCCCAAAGGTCGTTAGCCCTTTTGGGCTAACGTCCTTCTTGCTTAAAAAAAAAATAGGACAGTTCCGTTCTGCTGGGCCAATTGGCGAAATTCAAATTGCGTTTTTCATGTCTCGAAAGCGAGACTTAGGATATATATTACATTTATATATAGCCTTGTTCTAACATAAGTATTTTGACACAAAATGGGTCTTTTTCTGAAATAACATACCAATTTTTTCCATATTTCGATTCTACGACTCGAATTATGCCTAAATATTAAATTTTGTAAAATGTGGTACGAAATTTACGGAGAAATTCAAAAATTTAACTTGGCGAATTTCTTTCAGTTTGCGCCAAGAATCATTCACTTGGCGAATTTCTTAACACATGGCAACCTATTTTCCTATCCTTGCATTGTGCAAAAAGGGAAAAAAAGTCATATCGTTCCTGTCTTTTTATATTGTATATGAGCGGAAAAAAAACCACATCATTCCTACTTTCAAGTAATTTTAGCAAAGTGCGTAAACCACGTTAGATGTTATTATCGCTTTCAACAAATATGCCAAATTTCAAAACAAGCCAGCATATAAATTCACATATATCTTCGAAAATTTCGTATAAAAAGCTCTACTTTTTGCAGGTATACTTAGAAATACACCTACTTTAAGTTAATGGTAAAAATTTTATAGGTTATAATTCAAACTTTTTTTCAAAAATTTTTAAAAATTACTTAAAAATACAAATTTTAAAAATAATTCATAAAAAATGGGTGATTTTTATTTGGAGTGAACCTAAATTTCGAACTGTAAAATAAGGAATCAAGTAAGTGCAATAAGAAAAGAGATACAGAGAAAGGGAAAAAAAAATAGAAATAAATACATACCAAATTGAATTAACATTGAGGAGCTAAACTTTTGACAGCTAATTTTTTAAAAACTACTTGTGCGATTTTTATAAAACTTCGCAATTTGGCATAATTTGTGTCGTAGAATCGAAATATGAAAAAACAATTGGCATGTCATTTCAGAAAAAGTCCTATTTTGTGTCAAGATACCTATATTAGAACAATGCTATATATAAATCTAATGCGTATCCTAAGTCGTGCTTTCGAGACATGGAAAAGGCAATTTTAATTTCATCAATCTGCCCAGTAGAACAGGAGATATAAAACTGTCCCCCTTTTTTTTTCGGAATGTACACGTTTTCGTAATTGTCTAAAACATTGCTTAATATTTGAATATGTCCAAACACTGTCATAATACTAGTTACAATATACTAATACTAGTTATAATATACTAGTCCCCCCTTTTATTTTCGGAATGTACACATTTTCGTAATTGTCTAATACATTGCTTAGTTTTTGAATATGTCCAAACAGTATCATAATACTAGTTACATACTAGTTATAATATACTAGTTATAAAGTTTGAAATGGTATATTTTGATTTTATATCTCTTGAATCATTTAATGTATTTTGTTCCTTATTAATGTATGTTTTAATACCCATTTAAATAATCGTTTTCTGTATGAACTGCACATGTAAATTCGCTTGCGAATTTCGACTCACTAATTCCTAAAATTCATACCGGAATTACCCAAAGAAAATGTTTTTATTTCAAGCGAAGTGCCTATAAACAGAAAACTGCAATTTCAATTTGCGCAAAATCCAGCCTTAGTTTCATAGTAGTCCTAAAAAATTATCTATGCATTTCGGAGAAGCTAACAAGGTATCCACCTTCTTCAAACAGCTGAAATAACCGGTGTTCAATTTATGCCAGTAGACGAATTGAAATAAATGAGAGAGGAAATTTTCACTCGTAGCGCCATCTATCGAGCAAAATAAAAAGCAAAGTTGAGAGCAATTAGGAGATATGTTTTTTAAAGGCTTGGGGGAAAAGGAATGGTAATTGAAATCATTATTAGAAATTTTTCGAGCCTCTAAATCATAGGTTCCCAACGTGGGCGATAACGCCCCCTTGTGGGCGTTTCAGGCTTTCAGGGGGCGGTAAAAAACCCAGAGAAAATTAGGGGGCGTTGGAAGATTAGCCAAATATAGTCTAAAAAAGACTTTAAAATCACGCTGATAATTCATTTCTATCACGTGTGCGAAAATTCACATATTTCGATATGAGACTTCACTGTTCAGAGAAAGACATACCTCTCTAGTATGTACGATTCTGGGGCTGCATGTGCTAAAACTAGCAACCTGTCTTGCCAATTTGGCGAGATGCACTCCAAAAAGTCGCAGAAAACTGTTGACTTTTGTTGAAAGGGTCACCATTTTAGTGAAAGGAGCAGTAGAACCGGAGTTCATAATATCAGAAGGAAAAGCCTTCAGTGCAAAAATATATCTTTATTGTCTTTATGTACATATTTATGTTACGTCCAAAGCCCGAAGTTCGGCCAGTTCGCGTTTTGGCCAGGAGGTTTGGCCAAAGTCCGAAATACTTGCAATTAATATTGTATTTTATACTTTGGCCGGCCATTTCGCGAAGTGGCTGGGAATTCTTGGCCAAAGCCTGATGTGATAATGGTAGATTGAGTCTATGGAGCAGAAAAAGACTAAGGATCACCCTTAAAGGTAGTTGACAAATTGAGTACTCAATTTGCCTCTGTATTCATACTCGATACGCAACGCATTTGCTTAAGATATAATTCGTCATTTTGAAGGGCGCAAATCTAATCTTCACACTATCACATTGTTACAGCATATGCGTTCACTGAATAGTTTCTACTCGTTGAACTCACAGAAGTACTCATTTTTAAATACTTCATTTTTAACAGTGTGTAAAACCATCTGCCCTTGATTTCTTTTTTCCCAAATTGGCCGGTCAAAGCCAGAAATCAACAAAAAGATTGGACATTCGCCGGTAAGTTTACAGCAACGTTGGCCAAAATGCGAATTGGCCGATTTCGGGCTTTGGCCGTAACATTTACAAAAAATGTCACTGGGACTAAAAAATGCCACTTACAAGCGGCAACGATAGCGAGATCTCCAACTAAACTGTATTCTAAGAGAGTCTGTAAAAGTGCGTAGGCGACGTTGGACGCGGGAAAAAATTAGAGCGCCGAAATAAGCGGCGGCGGAGTAGACAAATCGTCACCAGTGGTTTACCCGATCAAAAATTGTAGGTAGCTAAAAATAGAACAGCCCCGCAGAATGCTACAGACTCAGGCTCACACTATCTATCGTTCATCGCAGCATGTACTGCGTACGATGAAAACGGCGTTGCCTTAATATTTTGCTACTTCAACTTATATTATTTAAACCGGCAGTATCCCTTGCAGCTCCCTTAACTTGGATCAAGTATAAGTAAAGAAAAACCCATGTCGGAAGCAAAAAAGAAGAGGCGGCAGTACAGTGCGGATTATATAAAATACGGATTTATCGAAAATCCCTCAAATCCATCATCTCCATTGTGCCTTATTTGTCAAAAAACATTTTCGAATGAAGCGATGAAACCTTCTAGGCTTCAAGATCATCTTAATAAAATGCATCCGGATAAGAAAGACAGAGATATGACCTATTTTCTAGAGATAAAAAAGAAGATTGAAAATCAGCCAACTATATCAAAATTATTTTCATCAGCTTCTAAACAAGACGATGACGGACTTCGAGCTTCGTACAATATCTCATTGTTGATTGCTAAAACAGGCAAGCCACATACTATTGGGGAAGATTTAATTTTACCAGCAGTTAAAGAAGTAATAACCACCGTGCTCCATAAACCAGCTACAGATATTATCCGAAAAATTCCTTTGAGCAATAATTCTGTGCAAAGACGAATTGATGAGATGGCTGAAAACATTGAAGAATCGTTGTGCAATTATCTGCAGACTTGTCAATTTTCAATTCAGCTGGATGAGTCCACTTTACCAACCAATGAAGCATTGTTATTGTCGTACGTGAGGTTTATCAAAGATGAAAAAATATGTCAAGAAATGTTGTTTGCTACCAATTTGGAAACAGATACAAAAGGAGAAACCATATTTGATACACTGCAAAAGTTTTTTGACGAAAAGGAAATTCCTTTTAATAATATTTTGTCGGTTGCTACGGATGGCGCACCGGCTATGACAGGGCGTCACAAAGGCTTCATAGCATGCTTAAAAAATAAAGTTCCGGACGTGCTTGCTGTGCATTGCGTAATTCATCGACAGCATTTGGTTGCGAAAAATTTGAGCGAACGTCTCCATACATCACTGCAATATGTTATAAGAGCAGTTAATAAAATCAGAAGTAACTCGTTGAATGACAGATTATTTAGTCAGCTTTGCATTGCAAATGATGAAGATTTCAACCGATTGCTGCTTCACACAGAGGTGCGCTGGCTTTCAAAAGGTACTTGTTTGACTCGATTTTACAATCTGTTTGAATCTGTGATAGAGTTCCTAGGAAACAAAGACACGGAATTGCGCGACAACCTCATCGCATCAAAAAACGATATTGCGTACTTAGCAGACCTCTATAAATTGTTTAATGATGTCAATCTCCAACTTCAAGGAGAAGACTTAAACTTGATTAAGACTAAAAATAGCATTGCTGCTTTCGTGTCTAAACTGCTATTATATAAAAGAAATATAGGCAGACGTGAATTCCATACCTTCCCATGTTTATCAGCAGTATCATTCAAGCACGACGACTTGCTTGTTTACTGTCAGCACTTGGAAAACCTCTACAATGACTTCAAGGAACGATTCGAGGACATTTTAAACATGGACATACCAGACTGGGTTTTGGATCCTTTTTCCAATGTCAACACAGCAGGACCATCTCAGTTAGAAGAAGAACTGATAGAACTGACGACAAATGAGGAATTAAAAATTAAATTCAAGAATGGCTACCAAGAATTTTGGCTGCAGAAGTCGATTTCGCAATTGTATCCAAGATTATGGTCGATTGTGCAACGATTTCTGCTAGCATTCCCATCTTCATATTTAGCAGAACGTGGATTTAGTGCTGTAGCAACATTGGTAACGAAAAAGAGAAATCGGCTCCATGTTACTGAACGCGGCGATTTACGATTGTTTTTAAGTAAAATCGAGCCTGATATTAACAAGCTTCTTAAAATGCATCAAATTCAGCCTTCTCATTAGTTAAGTTAGAAATTCGATGCCTTTAAATTTTAATAAAAATACTTTTTAATAATAATTAAGTATGCCTTTTGAGTGTTCTCTGAAACTGTCAATTTATTTATTTAGAAAGCAATAGTTTATTATGGATTATTTCGTATCATCAAAACCCCTGCCTGTCCTTATAACAGGTAAGCTAAAACTTTTATTTTTCTTTTTAAATAACGAAGAAATTCAGTAGCTTTTCAATTCCAACAACATTCTATCTATTAGTAATTTTTTTTATTTAATTCTTGTTTTCACCATGCATTATGTACGCTCTTATTTCTCTAGGGGGGCGGTATTGAAATATTCACTAGAAAAGGGGGCACCAGTTCGAAAAAGGTTGGGAACCTATGCTCTAAATCATCAGTAAAAGAAATCTTTTGGATATTTTCACAATTCCCTTTGTTTGAAATATTTTTGTGTTTTAATATTTCTGGATAATTTCGAAATTCTTATCAATTTAAAAGAATGCTAAAGGGAAATAAATGAATCTTTTTGAATGAAAGGCAATTATTTCTAAGCTAAAACGTTTACAGTGAATGCAAATCATTAGATATTATTACAATCTCTTCGAACATTATTGAATTACTATTATTATAGACTCAAGAAACTCTAGAATAAATCAAAGAATATGTGTCCGCTAGAACATTCTATCAGATATATTTCAGTTGCAAAACCTAAAAGAAGAAAAGAAGAATTGAAAATCTGGTGAATACGATTTAATAATTATGACTTTCATTTTCTAATATCGCATCTGAAATGAAACGAAAAACAAATATTTCTCATACAGCAAAATTTCCCTCCTTGCACTATATTTCAATTTCTTATATATAATATTCTCTAAGAAAAGATACGGTGTTACTTAGTTTGAAGATAAAAGAGCCGATGGGCATATAGTATACCACTCTGCCATATACCGAGGACAGACCCCTACATGTGGAACAACTGAGACCCAGCTTATCGTGGGAAACTGACCCCAAACCTCCGACTAGAAAAATCTAATGATGCGTCCCTTTTTGGGTTAGAATTTTGAGGTCAGACAACGTCTGCTTAAGACTTCTTTCTAAGTGGTCGTCAGGCAACGACGTCGATGGGGTAGTGGATGTGGGAGAAGGAGGGCCCACACATCCCAAGGGACCGAAGCCTGTCGACAGTTGCTGTCTCGTCTGCTCTCTTTTAATGCATCCCGCCTCTTCCTGCTCTTCTTCTAATCCTCCTTTTCTCCCTACTTTAAAACCTTAAAGTGTCCCGCGGATGTCTTTTCCCGTGACGTCTTGGTGGAGTAGATTCCCCCCTTACAAAGCGGATCAAAGCGGATCCCCTGCAAGCGTCTTTTGCGGATCGATCCATGACGTAAGACCCTCCCGGCATCATTACTTAAGAAATCCTTAAAGGCATCATCCGGCGGATGACTCCTTAATGCTGCCACGGCGACATGCCACTCAAGGCGCATACATGCATACTGGAGTGGATAAGTTGGCTCGTTTCTTGTTAGGGACCATGAGAGAAGAGAGCAATCCCATCTGTGTGTCATTTATCTGAAAAACTGCCATTTTACGAATTGGCTTCATCTACGATACGGTAGCATTCGGTGAAGGATTATAGGAATCATACGTGGAATAATGCGAATATTCCCGTTGGAAACAAAAATAAGTGCGTATGATCATCAAATAAATATATACGGTTAAATTCTTTGCTAATGAATTACTTGCAGCTGACAGCCGGTCGCTTACGCAGTTTGTATTTAATAAATATACTTCGATTTTTAACATATTTATGCAATTGTTTCCATTTCATGAGAAGTGTACTGTAAAAGTTTTTGAATATTAACGAAGATAACGATACTTCACCTTTTTTTGATAAACGTAGCTGCGAGGTTTCAGAAAAATACGAGAATAACAGGGACGTTCCAGTGATACATATAGTAAGGGTACGCATATGTTTTCGATCCTCGTGAAGTACACTTTTAGTTAATTAAATTAACTATATTATAAACACAAATTCATAGGCTAATATACTTAGTGTACTGGAATAAATGAAGTTAATTATTTGTAAACAACTTCGTAGAGAGCTAAATAATTTTTATGGCATAAATTCATAGGCTATCCATGTAGAAAGGCGTATCCTCACGGAGGAATATATGGGGCTGGGGGGGGGGAATCGGTTCATGACGAACTTTGTTTATAACGTAAAGAAAAACAAATGTAAAGAAATGGTTTTAAATCCTGATATCGAAATTTAGATTCAATTATATAAGATTTCCATTATAAGAAATTTTCTGCCACCTCGTCTCAAGCTTTTTTGCTGTAACTGGACGCACTTCCGGCAAGCAATCGGGAGGTCCGAAGTTCGGTTTCCGCTGAAGACAGAGCTGATTTCTGATGTTCCCTACAGTAGGAATAATCAATAGATCTCATGGCGTTCGAACTAAAACGTGGTGAAAGATTATTCATCACAACGCCGATTTGGCGACTGGATTCCCGCCTTAATTGGGGAAGAATGTAAAGCATATGCTTCATCCTAATAGTGTGTCTTCTTAGTGCAGTTGCAGACATGTCCAGCTAAAAGTCAAGAGTTCTAAAATTCGAATCACATGGGAATCGCACTTTTTTCATGTTTCATACTTTCAAGCCTAATGACTCGACATAGTTATTTTAAGCATTCATCCATTGGTTCGCTATTTATCACTCAGTTTCAAAATATCTTAGCTAGAAATGCAAAGCTAATTAGAGCCTACTACGGTACCGAAGGTCCCGGGTTCGAATCCTGAAGAATGCATAAATGTTTTTAAATGTATAATGTCAGTGCGGCTTGGCGGCACTCTAAATATGCGGCGAGCGGAAATTTCTCTTGTGATGATTGGCAGGAGACCCCTGGATTCCCCCGGGCTGCTCTCCCTCAAAATTGGGGAGGATAGAAGCCCAACCTCTCTTCAGAGTAGGCTTTGGCAACCATTGTTCCATGTGATAATGGATATGACAACAACAACTGAGGCTATTTATTCGGATAAAATTTCAGTTCATGTTAGTAAAATCAGTTCATGTTAGTGCCTGCAGCTTGAGTGTTAACGATCAGTAAGGATAACAACTCCAATATTCGTAGAGTATCGTTAATGTGTAATAAATATCTAATGAAAGTGTTACAGATGGATATGTCAAATGTACCGCTCTATTATTAGATAATCTTTGCTAACACAGAATTATTGTAGCTTTCAGCAGTTCAACAAGAACAATGCAGTGTCAATATGTTAAATATGAACCTCTCTGTCGATATGCTAAATATAAACCTGGCGCTCAGAGGTAACCGTGATTCGCTAGTTAAGACTACACTTCTTTATTCACTGAATACTACAATACTTTATTGTACACCAACTCGTGCCGTTAGAGTCGTTACATACCATTCTGATATAGGCAATTTGTTTTAAAGATGTTTGCTGGTCCGTTACAGTTGTCAAAGTGTTCGCTTGGTGAGTATTCCTCTTTGTATAAGTACTCTAACAAAGTTTGATTAGATATACAAATGCTTGTAAAAATTGACATACGTCTATTATCGGATAAAAGCAGCATAATTTATAATATTCTCACTAGCACTCATTCTTGAGGATGCGTCATATTCTACTAGTCATTCATTATGCGTGCAGTTGGATCTACCTTTGACGAACCTTGCCGCTCATGTCGTCAGATTATTGAATTCTCCAGCAAGATTATCTGGCGAAATATAAACTGGATGAACTGCCTTTTTTTCATTCTCCCTTAGTTGCTCGTATTGCGCGAGCTCCTGTCAGTGATCATCGAAACGAACTGCGGAATGATAAAGCTGATTATTTAAATCTAGAGGACAGTTCGTTTTGAAATATTTCTATAAGCTTTAAACCTCAAGCTATCCTTTCTCGCCCAATCAGAAAGCAGGACGAATTTGCGTGCATGAATGATGAAAAAGCCAAGTTTACTCCCTCGTTACTAGATGAAATAATTTGTGCCTAATGATTTTCCTACGAAGCAGTAACGGTTAATGAAAAAGGTTAATGAATGATTGCGGATACTTGCACTCAACAATATCTTAAAACTTACCACCTCTAGAGAATTCGCTGATATCATCAAATACTCAAAGACCCGAAGAGTATCGGGAAGTAAACAAACTGCTGAAACATTTTTCGCATGGTGGCATCTGCAAACTTACGAGTATTTATAACGCATGCATCGCAAATTCCTATTTCCCTCAGATCTAGAAGCATTCCAACGTATTCATGATATGTATAACCGGAAAACTTCCTGATGAAGCTGTTAGTTAACACCCCATTAGAGTTCTATGTTCGCTGGAAAATATATTGGAACGACTTTTTTCACTCGACTCAAGCCTTATCTTCCTCTTCATCCAAATGAGCAGTAAGGACTCAGGAAAGGCCTATTCACAACCATCATGTCTTCAGAATTTCGGGAATCATCGGCTCATCGTTACATAATAAGTTCAGTGTGACTGTACTTATGTCAGATGCAGCCAAAGCTTTTGATCGTGTCTGGCATGAGAGTCTTCTCCACACATTCGTCTTTCTCAACCTTATCAGGGAAACCATCCTGATCCTCAAATCATTTCTTCAAAATAGAAGGTTCTCAGTGAAGACGGGGGACTACTGTACTACCTGTGCAAAGTGGCATGCCTCAAGATTTTATTTAATACCTATCCTTTACCTTACTTGAGTGTATATATGACTTTACCAGAATCACTGCCCTTTTCGCAAGTCCAGAAAACCCTATCACGCACTTGAGAGACTGCAGAGCAGCGTTTTTCGCCGTTGTAAATTGCTTGACTACATCACGACAACAATCAAATTATTCGGTAAACAGATCCCCACCGTCAACTAAGGCAATAACTCGGAATCACCCTTAACAACACATTTACCTGGTCTACACATATCAATAAAATTCGATAAAAGATCTATGGAATTATTTACAGAGTATACTCCCTTCTCTCAATCTCATCGAAACTTACTTAGCCCTCTGACAAGCCAGCGTTTTCGTTAAGAAAGCACACATTTCTTAAAACTACTATGAGAACAAATTCTTTTCTCGATTTTAACGTAAAAGTTCTCCTGGTATTTTATACCTGGATTTGTGTACTTTTAATATATTGCCTTAATTTCTTCAACATATTTTTATATGCATGTTACAAATGCTGTCACAAATATCACAAAAATTATTCTAGGCCGTATTTATACGGCTTTGCCGGATAGATGGTTGTGATCCTTTACGTAATCAATTTTAGACCACTATTCAGGTTTTTACTGCAGATAAAGTACGGGGCTCAGGTGACGATCCTCAGGATTCTTTCATTCTGAAATCTCTGTAATATTTTATGCTCTTTTCCGTTTCCCCAGACTGAAAAAGCATACCTAAACACTGGCCTGATGATTGCTACGTAAATTCTTCTCTTAATATTTACAATAATGTTGCGTCTAATGCCATAGAAAACTTCTCAGACGCTTTGAATTACGAAAACTTTAAGGAATATTACTTCAAACGTCCACATGCGGCTCAGATCTTCAATATACACTGCTGGCCACCCAGATTCCAACACCAAGAAAGACAAGAGATATCACAACAAAATTTATTTAATAGATAACACATTGAAAAAGAATCAAATAATTAAATTTATACACTTCTGTGAAGTGTGGCTCCTTCCACAATCAGTAGCCAGGGTAGCCGCCATTTTTGGAGATCACTGCTGCCACACGCTTCGCCATTGATTCGGAGAGACTTTGGGTGTGTTCTTGGGGTACAGCAGACCAAGCAGCTTCCACACGTCGCCAAAGTTGATCTGGTGTGGCAGCTTGGGATGTAATCTAGGTCAATCGTTCAGCAACCATGCACCACATGTTTTCTATCGGCGAAAGATCCGGAGAGCGAGCCGGCCAGGCAAGCAATTCAATCTGGCGATTGACGAAGAACCCTTGGACAATGCGTGCCATGTGTGAAATATGGCTGAGGGCAAACCCTGAATGTAAGGAAGGGCAACTGGCTCCAACATCTCTGAGATGTTGCGCTGGTTGTTTAAAGTACCGGCAATGCGTACTAGAGAAGTAGGAGAGTGATATCCAATACAGACCCATACCATAATTCCCGGCGCAGGACCAGTGCGGCAGTGCATAAGGCAGCTGTTCAGTATCCTCTCTCCACGTTGTGTCCAGACTCGAATCCGACCATCGTGGTGCTGCAGACAGAAGTGTGACTCGTCAGTAAAGACAATTTCGTTCCATTCTGCTGTCCACATCCTTCTTTCATCGTATCATTGGCGGCGGAGACGTCTGTGGTTCTGCGTCAAGGGTAGATGAAGCAATGGACATCTTGCGGACAGACCATTCTGATGTAAACGGTGTCGAATGGTGCGCGCAGACTCTTGATGATGCGTTACAGACTGAATGTGCTGTGCTATGGTTCGTGATGTGACTGAGCGATCCGTCACTGTCATGCGCACAGTGTTCTTGTCATCACGTGAAGTGGTGCACTGAGGTGCATGCGATCGAACACGTCGGTCCGTCGTACCCTTATGCATCCAGCGGTCACATATCCGCACTACAGTTGTTTGGTTTCGTCTAACACGACTACTGATTTCCCTGAAAGATAATCCACACTCTTCGGTAGGCCACTATCCTTCCTCCGTCGAACTCGGATACTTGATCAAACGATGATCGTTGTTTACTACGTGGCATAATGGATTGTTTTTTGGAAAAAACCACAAGAAAAACATAATTGCCGAACTTGAAATCGTCGAAAACTCCAAGCCTTAAATAGCGCTTTGAAGGGGCACCACAGGCGCGCGTGATGTGCGTCTGCGCTGAAATTCTAATCATTTGCATATCTCACCTTCGCTAATGCATGTTGTAAATTTCATGTTATTTGCATGCTTCCTTCAGGTTGTTGCATTTACGGTGGCCAGCAGCGTATTTGATTACCAACAATAAATTTCTTAGCTTCCCAACCTTCAGCCATCAGCATAATTTTCTATTGGATCTACCACCTTTTTTACGATTCCCCACAGAGCCAAGGACAAGGCGTTTTGTTGCGAACACTAACGATAGTGCGTTTGATATTGATTGGCAATTCTTTTATTCTTTAGCTTAATTGATAAACTTGGGCCTTTGTCTGCACCCAGTGACTTTTCTTTGCAATAATGCTCCACTTTTAATTTTACGATGAGAATTTTATAAACAAATTATGTTTTCAAACATTTACTCTTCAAGGCTATGAGTATCACACCAGATGCAATACTGACTAAATTATTCTGGACTTGTGTATTTTTTCTGCTCTGCAACTCAATTTTCATTCAACTTTAAATTTATTTGTCATTCATGCTGTATTTGTGTTTAAAATTTCAGGCACGTATTTCATGAACTTAAGGAATTTATTTTTGCATTACATTAACTTGTAGTTACACTCCTGATTGGAGGATCATATCACATGACCCTACTGAACATTTTGCTGTGCCAATGGATTACTGATTGGAGTTAAATCTTCTCATCCCCCATATTTAGCATTTATTTGCATTTTTTCTACATCATCTATAATAACTGAATGCCTATACTGTAAGAACTGTGTCTGATTACTGCATAATTTTCTTACAACGCATGTCATGTTTCTTGCGTAAAAGAGGATATCACTTCAGGAAACACCACCTTAACCTCCCCAGTAACAATAGACAAGCCTTCTGCAAGTTTATGGTAAAACAACGTCATCTGGTGGCAAGGATAGTCCAAATTATCGACAAGCTTGGAAAACTCAGAGCTGACCTATCTCTCATTATTTTTATATTTATTATTTTTTTATTTAACATTTTTTGGGAAGAGGGGACAGTGGTTTAATAGGAACAGTGCTTAGAGTAAGAATTTAATATTCACTCAATTTGTTTCCAAAAGTTTAGCTCTGTACTAGTACAGTCCTTGCGTATCGCTCAATACGCTTTAGTACAGTCCTTGCGTATCGCTCAATACGCTTTTACATTTCTATGAAGTCCGTGAAGTGCTGTCTTTCTTAAGCGTATTTATAATGCGTACTATTGTAAGTGTATGTTCTGCTGTAAAGTAATTTTAGTATCGGAAATAATGTAGTAATTACATAAATTATTTAATTATGTCCTGAGACTCAACGGTTACAATAACAATGTTATTTGATGTATCCTCTAGTGCTAACGCAAAACAGTACCACTTAACCTCTTGGTAGAATGATGGTGTCTCTTTCCCCGGCAAATGTCAATTGTGAAATAAAGAACTTTGCTGCTCTGCTTTGGTAGGCAAACCATTATAACAGTTAGTCGTTATTAAAAATGGATCGCCACTAAACACAAAAACGCATTCTTCTTGTTAAACATTATTTCAAAAATGGCGAAAGTTTGAATGCCACGATTCGCAAATTGTGTCCAATTTTTGGTAAACGAAATGCTTCAAATGCATAAACTGTGAAGATAATTATGAAACATTTAATAAAGACTGGACTGATTGCTAATGTCAAATCATCAACTCGAGAACATGTTGCGGATTTTGAAGACATATTGTTAAGATAGGACAGTGCCACTTGCCACACATCATGTTTAGCATTAGCATTATTACATGAAATATTCCCTGACTGTGTGATCTTCCGTATGGACAATCAAAATTAGCCACTTAAATTACGCGATTTAATGGCTTTGGTCTTCTTTTTTTGAGGTGTTTTGATCTCAAAGCTTTACGTAAATATGCCCACAACCATACAAGACTTCAAGGAAGAGATTATATAGCGTATCATTAAAGTCGAGCGCTTATCGCAAATTATTATTATTTATTAAAAGTCGAGCGTTTATTCGAAATTATTATTATTTGTTAAAAGTCAAGTGTTTGACGTTTATCAGATGTCTTGTTCCATACATAATTCCCTCTATGATGTATGGGTGACATTCAAGCAACGAAATAAGTAGGGGGCGCTTGCTCTGTACCAGAAATACTTAGTAATTAAGAAAGATATGAAGAGAGGAGAGCACATAGCAGCTGATAATTGTAACGAATAACGTTATAAACACATTAAATATTGTATATAGTTCAACTATCATTAATGTAGTGAATCCATGTCTTATTATGTGCGAGTATGTGAATAAATTTTGAAGCTATGAAGAGGTATCTTGTTTTATGGAAAGAAGATAGCGGAACATAACACCCGCATGTCTACTTATAAGGTATTTGTTTCGCCTTCTTGTTATACCTTCGTGGTGTAGTGGTCAGCACGCTGGGCGCGTATTCCAGAGGTCCGTGGTTCGATTCGAAATACCCTAATGTCTCTACAGTGGCACCCAAACTAAGAACGGTGGCGGATGATGATTCTCCATCACCGGGATTTGGCGATTGGGCCGCCTAATCCCCAGTCGTCCTTTAAAAGGGGGAGTATATAAGGTATTTCTCCTGCCTTCATGTTGTAGTGGTCAGCACGCTGGGTTCGTATTCCATAGGTCCGTGGTTCGAGTGCTGGCGAAGGTATTGCTCGTTTTTCTTTTGTCCAGCTTTGAAATGTCTCTACATACTTTATAGTTAAACAAAATTTGAGTATTTTCTTGAAAACACTGCGTTTTATTTGAAATTTAAATTTTCCGTTCTAGATGGATATCCTTCAGATGAGCCATGAAAGTGCGATGAGATGAGTTATTTGTTTAAGTGATATCTCCTCTTTCATGTGAAGTAATTTCCTTAGCTTATACGCCTTTCTGTAAGTTTTGCTCCGTTACTTTTATTTGCTTTTTAATCGTTCATCGATGCGTTATACCTTTTCACCAAGTGAAACGGAATTTTAAATACTTTAGTTATAAAAACTTTTATTATTCCACGTATATTTAGGAATGTATAACAGAAAGTAAAAGATCAATCAAAACAAAGTAATTTGGAAAGAAATCCAACTATTTACGTAACTTTATTAAAGATAACTGTAAGAAAATTTTAATTAAATTTAAAAAATAATTCTGGGGAGTTTTAGAACTAGAGTTCGAGGAAAAAATGCACCGGACCGATACCCAAGCTAAATAGTGATGAACCGTTGCAATGCAAAAAGACATAAAAAATTGCTTTTAATACATTATAATACAGCGTAAAGTACAGTGCTTAATACAGTGTAAAATCATAGCCAAATAATATATTTATTTAAAGATCCTTAAGACTTTTTAAATTACTAGATTTATGTATAAAAAAACAACAGAAAAATATGTTTGGCATATAATAATCAATTGTAGTAAATGCCGAAAATCCATTTGTTTACGTTTTATGATTAATACATTGATATTGTAAATTGTTAATGAATTTGAGATGAGCTGATTTGGTAGAGTTAAATAATAGAAGTCATTTAAAATTAAATGCTAAACACATTACCAATTTCAAGGTCTGAATCTGCATGCAATTGAACCGAACTGGAGTATGATAAATTTGATAAATATATTTTGTGTATTATATTTCATCGGTAAGCAGAAAAGAGTAATTCAATTGTTCTCCTGCTGAGCAATGAATGAGAACAACCTGCACTTAACAGTATTCATTGTTTTGGGACGAAATGGGTATTATATAGGATAATTTTATTGGAAAGTTGTTAAGCAATTATGATAATGCTATTTAACAAGCATATCATTCAATTAAACAGCTGTAATTCGGAAATATTAATTTGTTCAACTTTTCTGAATAAATGGAACTCTTCATCAATTTAATATGCTTTAGCATAGAATGAATTCCTAATTTTAGATAGCGAATTTAGCTTTTAATTTTAATTCTCAGTTTTAGATAATAAATAATCTGAACCATATTTGAAAAACTATGTTGAACTATATTTGAAACTATAGTTGATAAAAATTATTTCCTTAGTAATTCAGAAGACTATATTCTTTCTTATATCTTTTCAAGATCTGAATTTGTTTCTGACATCTTAGTACAATGTTTTATAACAACTCATAGGCATAAATTTATTAAAAGAAAAGCTATTTATTTCCAGTTTTACAAGTGATTATGGGAGAACCAATCCTCTCAAGTCACTGCCAAAATATTTTAACAGTGATCTTGTTGGTCATGAACGATTCTTAAAATTTTGAGCCCTTATTCGATTCAGTTATGGAATGGATTGAATTTCGAAGAAGGAAATTAAACTTCATAGCTCCAAGAGGCATTCAATATTAAAATTTTCCTTTTTGTGAAGTATTCTGGCATTTAGCTGTAACCGTCGCATTTGAATAACGCAATAATAATAATAATGCTTACAGCCGAAACAACAACAGCAACAAAAAAGAAGAAAGGCACCATCGGTGAAGTTAAAACGGAACGCGTTCTCTTCAACCACCGTCGTCACCAGTTAGTTCACTTCAATTGGTTTCGCTCATTTCAAGAAACCCGGAAGACAGAATTGCTCTTCCCCCTCCTCCCTTTCCCTCCTTTTACAGAGGACCCCCTGCCTTTGAGCTTCCTGCATACATCTCTCCTCCGGAGAAAAGAGAAAGAAGAAGAAGAAAAGAAAAGAAGACAAAGACTCCTAAAGGCGGGCCGTGGCCGCTTACTAGCAACTTTCCGCTTCAATTCTCTCTCCTTCTGAGTTCTTGCCCCGTATGGAACGGTGCCTGCCCACCCCCTTCTTCCGACACCCGCACAAATGGGGTTGCGGAACCGTAAACAATTGGAGAAGAGCCTTGCCTCCCCCGGCTCGGTGGCGGTAATGAGGGACTAATCATTTGACAAAGGCTTCACACGAGATTAAGATCGATGCCTGTCTACTCTCCTCCTCCTCATCTTACCCTCCTCTGGGTCCTAAAAGACATCCTTCCAAAGGCTCCCTCTGACACTTTTGCACTCTTTTTTTTTTCTAATGAATTAAACTTTTCCGCCACGTGCATTTTGGCAACGGCATTTCCATTAGAACATCTGCATTTCCAATTAGAAGGATCTGATGTAACAGCGCAGGGAGAATTTCGTGAAAAGGGAAGAAGAAGTAAGAAGGAGAAGAGAGGGAACGAGGGAAAAAAATATATTCAAGAATTGGATTCTCGATCGGTACCGGATCCGAAAAGGAATGAATTCCTCCTTTTCCTCTTCCTCGGGAGATGCAGGTGCACCATACTTCAAAAACTCTAATTGGATTCGTGGATGCTTGCCCCAGCCGAAGACCTGATTGCGGGTCAGGGCATGCGGAATCCATTACAACGGGGATGTCTTTACTGGTTTCGTTAAAAAACGTTCCCCCAGGCTGTTATTTCTCTCCGAAATATCCAAACTGGTAGACCAATATCATTCCTGGAATTCATAAATGCTAATGGGGTTCACTGAATGGAGAAAAAGTACTGGTTTTTACTTCTAAATTTGAGCGGGTTCTGTGCCGTTAATTCTGGACAGCTCTCATTTTCGTGTATAATCCAGCTTATGAAAAAAACCTGCCTAATGGATATCTCCGTATGAAAGAGACTGAATTTAAATATTTCATCGAAGCTCTGCTTTTATTTGAGAATATAATTCGGATATGGAAATACTGTATGTGTTCTCATCAGTTATATGCGTACGCTTATAGTTTGATTTTCACCTCAAGCTCTAGTAGAAGTGCAATTTCGAGAATACGAAAACCTCGGATTTCCATCTGGCCAATTTCTTTCAGAATTTTTTTAACTACACTAATATTGTTCGCATATAAAACATGCTGCTCCTACCGGATGAAAGGAAGCATAAATCAACAATCTTGCTTTGAATAAGAATACGTACCCCATTTATTATTAAATTATTTGTTTGATTTCACTTATGGATTCACTTCTTTTGCTTGAAGGTAATAATCAGTTCGATGAGTGCAATCTAGAGTCTCAAATACGTCACTGAATAGCTAAAAATGGACGAAAAAGTGATTAATCGATAAGTTTATATATTGATCAAGAACTTACGTGTTTACAATATCTTACTGAAGATTCCATTGCTTGTTCTGTTCAGAAATGTCTACATAAATATTTTTCCTGGTGTTTGAAATAGATAATTGTATCACATTAATACTAAAGATCATTTAATAGTTTAACTAGGAATGCGATAATTTCTGCTGCACACTTTTTTAAAACTGCAATTTTCTCGGAATTAAATACTTCTTACGCGTTGTAAAAGTAGGTATGATGCAATGTGACTGTTAATTAAGAAGCTGAACAGTTAATTAACAATCTAATAACGTCATATTATAAGGAACTTTTGCATTACCCCAAAAATGCTTTCGGTGATGTATGTGGTTAACACATGTGTCTGGCAATCAATTAGAAAATCTCTGGCAATAATCTTGTAAAAGCATAACTGATGTCATGTTTTATGGCTTGGTGTCCCAAGGCTACATACCAAGTCCAGCTGTCATCCAGACGTCTCCCCACCTGTCATTTAAACAAAGGAAATGTAAGAAATTATAATTATAGCATTTTTTGAGTTTTTTTTTTTTATTTGTTAGCATTTTCAACTAATAATGAAAGATCCGTTATTCGAATCGCGATGAAGGCATAGTTGATTTACAAAATTACTCTCTACTGAATTTACGTCGAAAATAATTTCACTGTCAGATTTTTCTTTTTCATTATTCAAATTGTAACGATTTTGAAGCCATTCTATTATACACATTAAAACTGAAGTTCACTATTTGCTTCAAATTAATTACAGAAAAATGTTAGAGATACTAAAGAATCAGCTTAATTTGCATAAATTTGCAGAATTAGTCTCGAAGGTTTGCATAAAAACTTCTTTTTCAGCTGCAGGAGTGAAAATGGCGAAGAAGAAACATATGTTCACCCGATACCTATAGTCCGAAACTTTCGAGAACATTCCAATTAAGGAAAATGCAGAGCTAAGGCATTATCCATTCACCAAAAAGAAAATCATCTACGAAACAATTCAAAGGTAAAGAGGAATTAGAAATGGGATCATTAACTAAAACTGAAAGAGTTTATGAACCGAAAACGTCTCGAGGAGATCTAATTCGCTAGCGGAAGACGTTTTTTATACATCTTTGGCAGCAGAAAAGTGAAAAATAGGATTTTTTAACCAACAATCTTGGGAAGTAGAGGATTAGCGTGTTTTCTGTTTCTTAAGATACGTATCATGCTCCCTGGTGTGAAATTTCAAGTCTCTCTTAATTTCAAAAATGTATATTAAACTGTGCAGGAAAGAAATACTGTAAATAACCAAGATTTTTAAGTACGGAACTGCGAAATTCCATGCTTAGGAACCCCAAATTCTGTGGTATGTACAATGGGGGAAAATGGGACAGTTCTATATCTTCCGTTCTACTGGACCGATTCACATTCGATTTTGATTTATAACCTATAACATTTTTGCCGTCATTTTAATGTAGATGTATTTCTAAGCACGCCTGCAAAAAATTAGAGTTTTTTATTCAGAATTTCCTAAGATATACGTTAATTTACGTTTTGGCTCGTTTTGAAATTTGGCATTTTTATTATAAGCGATAATAACGAAAATGTAGTTTACGCTCCCTGTTAAAATTATTTATAAAGGCATCGTTCATAATAATAAGTACGAACGATGCCTTTATTTCCGCCCGTGGACAATGAGAATAAAGGAAAGGAAAATAGGTTGCTGTAAATTAAGACGTTCACCAAGTGAATTATTCTTGGGGCAAACTGAAAAAAAAATCTGTTAAGATAAATTTTAAAATTTTTCCGTAAATTTCTCACAAAAATTACAAAATTTAATATCTAGGCATAATTTGAGTCGTAGAATCAAAAGATGGAAAAAAATCAGTATGTTATTCCAGAAAAAGTACGATTGTCTGTCAAAATACCTATGTTAGGGCAATGCTGTATACAAATCTAATATATGACCTAAGCCGCACTTTCGAGACATGAAAGACGCAATTTAAATTTCGTCAATTGGCCCAGTAGAACGGGAGCTATAGAACTTTCCCCTTTTTTTCCGCAGTGTGCAATATTCTACTTGAGTATACGCAGTTTTCAATGTAATGCAATTCTGACAAACTGTGTTCTGTTTCACGGAGCAAAAATATTCAATAACCAAATCCCATTTCTAAAACAACAAATGAACAAATAAACTACATAAGTAAATTACGTAAGAAAAATATGATTTATTAGAACGCAGAAGAGTGAAATTAGAGTTGGTATGATAGAGATTACTTTCTCTGTTCGATGTAGGAAAATTTAAATTAATATTTCTTGAAGAAAATTTCAAAGCAGATTCCTACCTAACCGACCTTTGTGTCTGCACGATTTGAGACCCTTTGTTAGGAGACGAATTCCTGAAATCTCTTTAAGATTATAGTAAAAGCCGATGATTTCTCTTGAGCTTTAAATAAATTAAAGCCTTATCAGTATTTAATTTATAAAACCAATGCGCCGCCCTACTTGGATAGTGGTTAGTGACTCTGACTGCTGTACCGAAGGGCCCGGTTCGAATCCCGGAGAAGGCATAGATGTTTGTAAATGTATAGTTTATGTCCGGCATAGGGGCACTCTAAGTACACGGCTAGCCGAAACTCCTCTCGAGAAGTTGGTGGTAGGTAGGTAGGCTACGGAGGATGGGAACGCCTGGTGTCTAACAGAGGTAAACAGGCATGTGTCCAACTCCCTCCTCTAACAAGAGCAATATCTCCCTGGATCCCCATAAGGCTGTACCGGGAGTTTATTGAGGTTGTCAAAGGGAAGTACATGGCCTTACAAGGGCGTTACTATGATTGTATTACAGATTGAAGAGGCAAGCTGTGGTGTTACAGATGGCAAGTAGAGGCTGGTGGTAGGGGAAGAGGTGTGAAAGACCTTCGAGTCCTTCCCCTCGAGGTGTTCTCTCTCAAAATTGGGGGCGAAACTAAGATAAAGTCGGGTTGTCACCTATATGGTGCTCAAGGCTCTTGCCACCGACAGGCGCGTTTGACTCCTTCTCACAAGGAATGTCACGGGATTGTGCTAACATTTGTCAGACTAGTGAGATCGATAACGACAACTTAAATATATCATATCTATAGAAAAATCATCTTTTATTTTCTCTTACATCGAAAAAAGTAGAGGATAATTGACATTAAACAAGATTCATTTTATTGTATAAAATTTATAAACGTTTAAGTATACCTCTTTATCTCACACATTACCGATAGTTTGATTGAGGCATTGGTCCAAGGAACTAGACCTTCCAAAGCGTTAATATAATATGTCAGTGAAGGCAATAAAAATATAATTGCAACATTTTGGGACACTTTATGACTGTTATCGCGCTTACGTCTATCACATGATCATATTTCAGGAAAGTTGAAAAATACGTTGATTTCCATTTAACATAAAATAACAGCCAGGAAAGTTTAAAAGATGCTATTAAAAAAATAAGAATAATCCATTTAAAGACATTGCAATGCTCATCTTATAGCACTATTATTCTATTAGCCGTGTTATAAGATGAGAAAAATTAAAGCTCTAATTCAATCCCTTTTCTATCGTTAAAAGAAAAGAGAATGGAAAGTGATGATATGTTTCTGAGGTTGTGAAACATTTGGCAAAGTTGAATTTAGTGAAAGTAATGTTGATTTTCTTTTTCCGAAACAAAATGCAATTATTATAAATGATTTTAAAAGAAAAAAGGGATTATATCAAATAACCTTTTTAATTGTCCCGCGTGACATCATTTGCATTTATTATCCTCAGAAGGTGTGGTAAAATTTCTGTTTCTTTCTTCAAACATTTATTTTCAGTTTATTTCTTGGATTACTTTACATGTTGTATCGTACTATAGCCGACTGTCCAAGAAAACAATGAAAGATTGTAGTAACAGCACAGAGACGAACGGCGGGAAGTATACGGAAGAAGGCATTCTTTTGAAGAGGTTTATTTATGAAAACGTTTACATCTATATAAATCCGCCAATGTACGACTTAAAATTAGACCAAACAGCAGCCTTGCATTAGGCGTAGATTTTGACCCAAACTCTGTTAATTTCAAGGGCAGCCAGACACATGTCCATCTTTTTCAGGAGCAAAAAGAATTCTGCAAAAAGAGAACAGCAACGACTGTATTTATTTCGAAATAAATGAATGGAGCCAAAAAAAATACTAACGTAGTGCCATTTTTCAAGGAAATTAGTATAGACTGCATTGTAAATGTTATTAACTGAAGAAGATAAAGTTTTGTGAATGTCAAAATCTTAAAGGACGTCCACTTCACCAACTGAAGAAATATTGTTATTAATTTTCATACAGTCAAAATTGTGATTAAATTTCCAGTTATGATTAGCCTTCGAAGATTTGTTTATTTCTTCTTTTGTGACATAAGATTTGTGTTCCTTGATGCGAAATTTTAACTCTCTCTTATTTTGGCCTATATATCTCAAGATGCAGTGATAATATATACTCTAAATTCGCCAAGGATTGAAGTCAGAAATGAAAACTTTAAGAATCGAATAACGGATTTTATTGATAAGTATGAAAATGACTTGGAAGTTAAACTTTGGGAAAATCCGTGCAATTTTATAACTGACAGAAGGATAAAATGGAATAACTTTAAGGCTAAATATATTATTCCTAACAATGACGTGTCTTCTTTGACAGAAAGATGAAAATTTTTTCTGTTGATTATTTTAAGGCTTTATCAATGATCACGGGAGAAAATCCTTTGCCAATGACGATTGATTTCAATTAGTTGCGTTCGTTAGTAATCAAGAATTCTGAGAAGTAAACTTTAAGAGCGAGATATACATAAGAGTAAAAAGAAGCTATTTTGTGCTTAGCCAGGTGACACGATTCAGCGAGGGCAGGCAAATGAAGAGAAAGTGTTTTATGGTAAGCATGAGTGCTAAAATTAAATTAATTGCGGGTACTTAGAATAAGAAGGAAACGAAATGAATGGCAAATTTAATTTCAAACAATACATTAATTGTTGAATCATAATCAATAAAATTTTGGTTAAATCTTCTTTATTACCATCAAAAGGCATGTGTCATTTAGATATTAAATTTAGAGCCGAAAAGACAAATTTTTATCTAATTGATCCTCAAAATTGCTTCTCATGTAATAACCCTCATGTATAACACATATATAAGCTAACTTAAATGTTACCTTATATGTGTGTTATACATGGGAAAAGTCATGAAATCGCATGCAACTAGACCATCAGCGGTCATGAATAAAATCCAGAGCAAATTGCCTTCTCACTAAAAATAGAACCAAGTGACCCACCAGTGGCCAAGTGGTTAAAGCTTGATGCATTTTAAGGCGTTAACTATTTAGTCGCAAGCCTTGTTATCTTGCCGAACCTGAGTAGAATCAAATTTGGTCTCTTCGCTGTAAGTTTTCAAAAATCTAGAATCTGCTTTGTGACGATTAGAAGAAACATCAAATGTAACTAACTACATTAATAAAGAACGTGCAAACTGGTGTCCGCCGAAAACATCGCGGAGGAAAACGTCGCGGAGAAAACAACGCAAAGGCGAAAGAGTCGTGGCACAAAACCTCGTGGGAAACTAGAAAGCAAACAGAAAACATCGCAGTTCTAAACATCGTGGTACAAAATATCTTCATCGAAAATAAAGCGGTTCAAAAACTTCGCAGTTTAAAAACATCGTCGTCAAAAATCTCGTGGTAAAAAATAAAGTATCTACAAATCATCGCATGACGATAACATCGCACACATGCATTTTCGTATAATAATTTGGGAGGGCAAAGAAGGATATTTTTACTTTTATATTTCATATTTTTGAATGAACTAATAAATTTTTGCTGGAAAAGTAACAAAGAAAATTAAGCATTTAAAAATTGAAAAGGACTGGAGAATTAATGCATCGTATTGTAGTATAATAGAATTTTAAATTTACATAATTAATTAACAAAGGTCATTAATAAATAAATCTTTTTATAAAGTTTTACTCACAATGTTTCATGAAAAATACAGCCTAAAAATGTTTAGAAAAAGGAAGATAAATAACTGCATGAGGTTACATATACAGGGTGTTTATAAAGTCCCGGAGCCATTTTGACGTTTAATAATTAAGATATAAACAAACTTATGGCATTTATTGATGGAATAACTTATATATTTCCCTTTTCAGGTTTGAATATCTTGACTTTTGTAAATATCGTCTGCGGGTGTGGTTAATTTCAGATAATTTCATTTTCCAGTCTAAATATCTGTACGTTTCTAAATATCGTCTGCTTATTAATTGCATTGTTCTCTCTTTTGTTTTTGGCAACTATTGCAATGTTATGTTTACTTTTGATGTGTTTGTTCTAGTACTTTTGTATGTGATATTTTATTCGACCGCATATTAAGGAGAAAGGGGAGGAGATCCAATTCCTTAGCCACCCAGATCAGCTGATATAACGCCGCTGGACTTTTTCCTTCAAGGATTTGTAAAGGACAACGTTTACAGGAGGAGATTGTCGAACATGGAAGACCTAAAAGCCAGAATTACAACCTCAATAGCCTCTGTGGATGCCGACATGCTTGCCGGTACCTGGCGTTAAATTGAATATCGACTTGAAATTCTCCGTGCGACGAAGGGAGCAAACGTGGAAGTTCATTGACAAGGGTCATGAAACTTTTTGAGTCTATCTAACCATTCATGTTATTAATTTTAATCTATCTTTATTATTTTATGAGTTATTAAACATCAAAATGGGTCCGGGACTTTATAAACAACCTGTATAAAAAGTGCTTAGTTAATTATGAAATTACTTTCTTTTGCGTTTGTTAATCTGATATTATTTTGGTGAAAATTATATCTTGCTTTGTCGCGGTTTCTTCTGAAAGTGTCATTAACATTTCTTCTGCTTCCAAATCTTTTTGCGAGCACTCATTTACAACTTTTAAAACCTGTAAAACGCATGTGTGCGATGTTATCGTCATGCGATGATTTGTAGGTATTTTATTTTTTACCACGATATTTTCGATTACGATGTTTTTAAACTGCGAAGCGTTTGAACCGCTTTATTTTCGACGACGATATTTTGTACCACGATTTTTTAAAACTACCATGTTTTCTCTTTGCTTTCTTTTCTTCCATGATGTTTTGAACCACGAAGGTTTCGCCCTACGTTGTTTTCTCCACGACGTTTTCGTCTGCGATGTTTTTGCCGTGATGTTTTCGGCTGTAACCGTGCATACTTTTTTTCTATTTTGAATGACCAAAGCAACTTTCTTCCGCGAATACGTTTTATAGAAATAAAGACTTCATCATAATCAAAGGTGGAATAATCAGTAATAAATAAAGCAATCAGTTAGTGTTAAGCTTTCGCTACTTCACAGTTTATTAATTTAAATTACAACTATCGAACAATTAACTCTTACAGCTATCGAAATAACATCAACTGCTCTAATTTTAATGTATATTCAAAGAGAATGAATAAAGATAATGAAGGAAGGTGACATTTATGCTAAGCAAATTTCAAGGAGATTTCTGAGTGAAGTTTAAAATTGGGAAAGTGGTTACGGGTACTGAAGACAACAAAGAAGTTAACAAAGACTATAGATTTGAAAAAAAAAATTAAATGTGATAAGATTGATCCACCCAGCCGTAAGCTTCTCTGAATAGATAATTTTTCAGGAGTTATTTTTAAGCCTCTAATTAAGATTTATTACTTAGTATGTTATCTAATTTCATACCGTGACTTTTGTAAAACATATTTCCATTTCTCTCAGAAATGGATATGTTACCTACTAAGAGTGGATTGGAGTTCAAAGGACTATGTATTTTAGCAATTCTACAGATTTTTAAAACAGTTTTGCTGTATAAATATGTTTCAATCTTAGTTATATGTAGATCATCATATATTCTACTGAAGACGTGTTTTTTCGGACTAAAACATCGAATGCTTTAAGAATTGATCCAAGCACATACAGCAAAAAAAGTGCAAAAACGAACGAAAATTCGGTGAGATAAAGAAGCGTTTAAATTTCGTCATAAGGATGAAATTCAAGATGTAAAAATATTTTACACTTTTGTCGCTAAATAATTTCTTTCCTCCCCATATTTCTTCTTGGATATTTACAGCATCATAAAGCTGATTCATTTTCTTCACCAAATATGTTATTTTCATATATAAGCAATTTTTAGTCATGAAGTGGTTGTCTGTTCCTCAGCCATTCTCTCTGTGTATTCAGTAAAATATGTATACAGCAAATATCAGTCATATTACAGCTTTTAGATCAGCACAAAGATTTCACTAAGGGTCTTTTTGACTTGTATTTTAATGTGTAAATCTTGTGCTATAAATCCATTCTCCTAAGATTCGGATCTATAGTATCACTTCTCCTTTTCGTTAGCTCTCACCAGGATGTAAATTAACAAATCATATTTAAGTCGGAGTTTTTGAAATTTTTAGAAAGACAAAGTGTTTGACAGTGATAGTCGCAGTTGTACTTCTCTCTCGCTCAGATCTGCTAATTTAGTTATCTGGCGATAACTATTTTGCTAGCCGAAGTTAAACTGTGTTCTTAAAATTTGAGTCAATGCTAATTAGGACATTTACGTTGTAGTCTCCTGCAACTATCGATTTGAAATTGTATTTTTAATTTTCTGTTATCAAATACCCCCAGCTGTTGGGTTTTTGTTTGTACGCATAAGTTGTGCATTTGTCAATTTCAAGCTTTGAATTAAAAGGTAATTTAACCTTCTTAGCACGCTATTTGAGTTTTATAGACGGAGTGGTAACCCGCTATTAGCCCTAAATAGGGTTCACATGTTTAAGGTAATTTACAAAGAAAGAACTATATAAATGTAAAGCTCATATTTGTGATTGATGTGGATTTTAATGCAAAATACAAATTTATGATTGGTGTGTATTCTAAAGTAAAATTAAAATTTGATTTGTGATAATCGCTATTTCACGTTCAGAAAATAAACTATAGAAATAGAAGGAAATTTATTAACAAAGTGATGACTAATAAAGCGATGATAGCGAAGCACTTGAAGCGATAATATATCGCATGGAAAAGAGTAAGCAAATATTGTAACATATTATTAACACATTAAACACTAAGTCTGGTTAGGCAACGCATAAAAGCAGACTATACATCTGGCATAAACTATACATCTGGCATCTGGCATTCTTAACAACAGAAGAATTGAAAGCCTAACTTGAAAGAAAACATCAGGAAGCCCTGATGGATATTTTTCTAAATGAGAAGCACATAAACAACTCATACTTACTTACAATAATCAACGACGTGTTGATTAAACGGGAAGAGGTCCAGGTCACAGCCAAAGAGTAACATCCCACCCCAGCTGAGGGGCAGCTAATTTCTCTGTCGAGATCATGCAGTACTTCAGGACCAGTTTGAAGGAAATCAAAAGACTTCAGATAACTTTTGAACCGAAGAGTAAATATGTCACAAGGCAAAGAACAGCTGAGACTTCCGTTTGTAATGGACGACTTGGAATATCTGTACTTAACTAAGGGTGAAACCTCCAAAGAATACACTACAAAACTATCGTTTAATTGTACATAGTACTACATAGTTTTACATAGTTACTTATCAGCACCGCAATCTAGGTACGATTTAAAGTTCAGGAGACAACAGAAAAGCTTGTCATGCAAATTACGTAAACAGACTTATATAATGAATCATCTTTTACGACCACCACTCGTAAACTATCCCCTCTTTAACCCTTAGAAAACCCGCCATTCATTATCCGTCCCTTCCGTTTCCTCCCCTTCCCATTAATTAACACAAAAAAATGTGAAGATTTCAAATGGCATCTTCTCTACTTCCGAATAAAGAAGCTTCCATTAGCCTTTTAGGACAAGTTGTGTGCAATAAACTAATAAAATGCATCTTCGAAAATGTATACCTTAGGAGTAGAGAAGTAAACAGCATCCTAATCTCTGCCGTTTCGGGTGGTTGTAGTCGCTTGACTGAAAGGCTGTCTCTGGCGTTTTGGCCTTCAAAAGGTTAAAAAGTACATTATTTCTGGACGCATAATATCACATCCGCATTGAACATGGCTTTTTGGCGAGACGTTTCCACGAAGTCAAAATCACCTGGTATCTTGCGTGGTCTTAGACAGAGTTCACTTTTGCACCACGATAGGGCTTCTGGTGAACTTAGACTTTGGGTATGTCGACTGCTGAATCCCGCCGTTGTTTAACCCCATCATAATTTTGACATAGACTACCTCGGAAGACAGATCCGAGTAACTTCGACGTCTTCTTTTGTTACAAGCAGCTTCTCAAAAGGACGTTCAATTAGACAGCATTTTTAATTGCTCACATGCTTTAAAAATGCCTTACACTTGCAAGCATCCATGCCTTTTTGCCTTTTCGGTTTTTTGGATCCCACGTCCATGGCAATCGGTCCCCTTAGCACTATGTTAACAGCACGTCAAAGTCAGAACTCACTGTATACGAGTCTTTGGCAATGTCCATTTTAAATATAATTGAATGTTAAGGAAAAGATTGACCGTTTAAGATGGAGAACTAATCTGCTGTTAGCCTTTAACTGTGTTCATTCAAATCTTATATATGTTCCGTTGTAGTAGATATATTTCAGGGAATTCGTAACATCGGATTTTCTAGGAAAAATAAGAGAAAAGCCTCCATTAGTAGTTTTGTGGAAGTATCATAAATTGATAAAAATGTTTTACATTATCTGTGTAATTTTTATTATATGTAGAACCCCAAAAGCATGGTACGTAACGGCTTAGGAATTCAAAGTATTATCTCACTTTAGAATAGCGAGCACAAACATAAACAAGCCTGCCCAGACATGACAATATTTCGTAAACAGGGTGGATGAGTGTTTTCCATGAAGTAACAACTTTTCATTTTTTATCATTATTACTGTTTTCAACATTTTTTCCTCT